>OMLC01099792.1:0-11766 GCA_900302585.1 Regalecus glesne
TATATATTAAACTGTCCATTCTAGGATTCTGCCATTTCAATCTTCCTGACGAACAGTTTGCAAGCGGCTTTGCCTTTGACACTGAGGAGGTGAACTTCCCTACTGAGAACCTGTGCTTTGTTGGCCTCATGTCCATGATTGACCCTCCTCGTGCTGCTGTCCCTGATGCAGTGGGCAAATGCAGAAGTGCTGGAATCAAGGTATATTTTGAAGATCCATGGGCTATTCTGAAATCTTTAATTACTTTGGTGGTGTTGAAACACCAAAGACATTAGCACCACTAGAAGATATAGCCGCAATAATAAGAGGGCCATTATATATTGATGCCTGCTCAATAATCCAGGTGTGGAAATCACTAGAAAGATGAATCGGTTCCATTGGATCAGAAGTTTACTCAGAAATGTTTCATCACTCAAACAGGTGACATCTTCAGTCTGACCTGACTGCAGCACCCCCACCCCTTATAAACAGTACATTGATACCACACAACAAAAGGCTGGGCTCATATGCAAGTTGGTCTTGACTACACACTCAGTGGTAATGAGTACTATTAACAGAGGATTGGAGAATATTTATATAGGGGCGGCATAGCTCAGTAGGTAGAGTGGTCATCTGGCAATCAGAAGGTTACAGGATCGATCCCCGGTCCTGCATACAGCATGTCGAGGTGTCCTTGAGCAAGACACTTAACCCCTAACTGCTCCCCAAGCGCCACATGTTGGCAGCTCACTGCTCCTATACAATAGGTTGGGTCAAAAATGAAGAGAAATCCAAATTTCCCCTTGCGGGACTGATAAGGGAATCTTTTTTTTGTGGTTGTTTTTGTTTATTCATTTTGATGTGTACTATGTTTGACATGGCATCATTTTATTCCCTGATTTATCATGTAAACAAGTATCTACATTCATTCAACCACTTGTGTTCATATATGCATTTGGCTATACAGAAAACTCCATGAACACTACCCCTCAAGCCATGGGATAGAAATGATATTTCATCAAGCAGCACAACCATGTTACTTATCCATTTTCCAGGTGATTATGGTAACGGGTGATCATCCAATCACAGCAAAGGCCATTGCTAAAGGTGTGGGCATTATCTCCGAAGGTAATGAAACTGTTGAAGACATCGCTGCTCGCCTGAACATTCCCATAAATGAAGTCAACCCAAGGTATTGATGGAACCGAAAAGCATGCGTTCACAAATAAATATTCCTAGTTTGTTAAAGCTATGTTTTTAGAAATTACCACAGGAACATGCGTTAGGTTTCTCCTTTTTAGCAACACAGTATATCTGTGGAGTACCTCATAGTTCTGTTCTGGGCCCAGTTTTATTCTATTCACAGCACTGACAGACCAAAGATAATTTCTATGTCTTTGAATACTTTCACAATTCAAGTACCTCATTTGTCTAAATTAATAAGTGTAATATTATCAAACAATTCCAACATCTGTGGAGTGTTTACTCTGAACATTATGTATTAATTGGTTGTTTTACTCACTGAAATAAGCAAAAAGTATGTTTTGGGTCAAAATGAGGATCCTTTAGCTATTGGTACCTTAAGATGAAAGGCTGAAGCCTGTAGGATTTGGCTGTACGTGAGAGAAAAGAACACGAGAGAGGGATAAATGAATGATAGCGATAATTTATTTTTTCAGAGATGCTAAGGCCTGTGTGGTTCATGGCGGAGACCTGAAGGATCTAAGTGCAGAACAGCTTGATGACATCTTGAAGTACCACACAGAGATTGTCTTTGCTAGAACCTCTCCTCAACAGAAACTCATTATTGTTGAGGGCTGCCAGAGACAGGTAAACATAATACCATTATCATGAAAAGTTTGTTTACTGTGGCTATAAGCAGAGAATCTTTGATTGTACTAACAGCAGGATTTATTCATACGTGTATGTCAATGTATACTGAGTTTTTTTCTCTAGCCCCTGATGCAATATTTTCATTGCCATCTTTTAGTTTGATCACTGACAAGACAGAAGGAAAGAGCAGTAGCCCTCATCAACATGTAGGCCAAACCTTCATTTATGAATACTTATAAGAATAAATACAGGCTGAGCAGTCACATCCTGCTTATCATTTAAATTCTACTCTTGAACTTGTTATATCAACATCTATGATTAAGACATCAAACCACTCGCTTCCTGACACACCATACAACTCTGTGCTCTGACTTAAGTATTGGTCCAAGTGCATCAAGACTAATGATCTTCATTATCACAAAGAACTAGTATCGGAAATAATAAAATCTTTCATGCAAGTGTGTTTGAGTGTGTAACCGCAATTATATTGGCTGTATGATACCAGTTTGACAAATTGTCACTCTTTCTAGAAGAAAGTTGAAGCTTTGTCTGATTAGGTACACTTGCTAATATTTAAAACAACACTACATGCAACTTTTTGTCCATTACCCCATCTCTTACTGACCCTCCCCTGTCTAGTCATTTGTCACTCAACTGGGACATAAAGCAAAATAGCCTGAATGGATCTCTCTGTACAAAGGAAGTCTTTTGCTGCTGTCTGATACTAGGATATCGTTCTGGGTAAAATAGTATTATTATGAAATTATAAATTTAAATGAAAAGACACGGGGTCAATTAAATCATCATATTGATTCAACTCTCAAAAGAAGTGGCCCTGTGAACGTCTTGAGAAATAATTCTGATGAGCACCTTTCACCTCCTGCTGAAAGAATGCTCGGTTTTCACCGCGTTTTTACTATATTTCTGTTGCTGTGGTTAAAATAAAATGTTTGTCCTTTTTTTCTTTTAAAACAAGTAAAGGATGATCAGAGCTTGATTTCAATGGGGCTTTCTTCTTCCATTAGGACAGTAGCCAGCCAGCATTCACTGATATAGCCAGTATTCACTGATATAGCCAGTGTTATGTTGACAATTGGCAAACAAGTGAAATTGCCAGCTTGCAACCAAAATGGCTTTACAGCTTCCTTTCATCCTTGTATCAATTTATGGACAGTTTTGAATATATAAAATATGCGTATGCTTAAAAGCTATCTTCAATAAGAGATTCGAATGTGGTAACAACTTGTGAAAAATCGTTTCTTCACCCGCCCTCCCTCACATTCTTCTTCTTTTCTTTTCCCTTTCAACAGGGTGCGATTGTGGCTGTGACAGGGGATGGTGTAAATGACTCACCAGCCCTGAAAAAGGCGGATATTGGTGTTGCTATGGGTATTGCTGGATCTGATGTCTCTAAACAGGCTGCTGACATGATCCTGCTGGATGACAACTTTGCCTCCATTGTTACTGGGGTGGAAGAGGGTGAGTAGTACACCCAGTAAATATGTGTTTGCATGTTATATAAGAAAGGTTTGAACTGGTAAAGGAGGAAATGACATTCCACTAGATTTGCAATACCTCTTAGACTAGTTTACCAGTGGTAAAACAACACTAAGTTGGACAGAGGAGTCTGGTTTAAGCCTCTATGTTGGCAAGCATCTACCCTGCCAAAAACACAAAATCCCTGCTAGCTCTTGGGTACGCCATTAGGCAGCTGATCCTCTTTTCTGACCTCCCTTTGAAGGCGGGACATTTTTTTCCTCTATAGAGGTCAATAAAAGACCATTTTTGGTATTTTTTTAGCTGGAAAGACAAGTTTTCTAAACCTCACTGAAGTTGCAAGTCCAATGATGTATTTATATTTCCATTGATCAAATGTCTGCCAGGTCGTCTTATCTTTGACAACTTGAAGAAGTCCATCGCTTACACCCTGACCAGTAATATTCCTGAGATCACACCCTTCCTTCTCTTCATCATTGCCAACATTCCACTGCCCCTGGGAACGGTCACCATCCTCTGTATTGATCTGGGAACTGACATGGTGAGGATGAACAAATTTCTCTATCACCATTCAGTTATGCCACATTCCTATGTTCCAATACTTTAAGGATTGAAAACAACAATAAATTCAAAACCAAATTCTGGTTCTGTGTGATAACAGCATCGCCCATGTCTCTCAAAGAGACTTACTGGTTTGCCTACTATCTGAATGGTATCATTTTTTCCTTATACTTTCCCCCAGGTTCCTGCTATCTCCCTGGCTTATGAAGCAGCTGAGAGCGACATCATGAAGAGGCAGCCCAGAAATCCCAAAACAGACAAACTGGTCAATGAAAGGCTCATCAGTATAGCTTATGGACAAATAGGTAAAACAGACTTGAAGATTTACCTTTTTTTAAACTTGAGACATTTTAACTTCATTTTGTCATTTGTTAAATTAAAAGGCCCAATTCACTGAGGACTTGGCTGTGAATCTACAAAAATGTTCTCTTTTCGTTTACTTGCCAAAATTTAAGATATTCAGATTACATTATTATTATTATGACCCAATTGTACTTTTGGAAAAGGAATGTTTTGGTTTTTGGTGTTACATGGAATGAAATGCTTGTAATTGTGTCTAAGGAGGGTAAACATGAATCTCTTGGTTTAGGAACCACTTGCTCAGGCATCAGTTAAGTCCACTTAGAGCAATTGCGTGGCATTTCAGTCAACATGCATCTGTTAGCCAAATTAGCTTCAGGCATTTACACTTTTCAGTTTGATGCAAATCAGTATGTTATGTATTAAAAGACTAAAAGGGTCATATTTAATTTCATCCTCTTACATTCTTCAATACAAAATGTTGATTCATTTATACTCAATTACTGAATTGTATTATTCCACAAAATCTGCCAGTTCTGCTTAAGACTAAGCGCATATATTGATTTCGTAATTTACACATTCATCCATTTCATAACTTTCCTGGACAGTAATACTTACTTTCATATCAAAGGCTGAATAATTGCTCTCATTGACTCAAGGTAAAGTTCAGCAAAGAACATCTAATCTGGTTCATTAATTTACGAATGGCTGATTCAAGATCAGAATTCCCCAAGACCTCTGTAGGGGTGTCCATTAACAAACTTACATGCATACTTTTTTTTCCTTAAATTCTTTGTTGACCAACAAAGGTTTTGCGATCATCTAATCATTTACACCCCTCTTCCAGGTATGATCCAGGCACTTGCAGGCTTCTTCACTTACTTTGTGATCCTTGCTGAGAATGGCTTCCTGCCCTCCACCCTGCTTGGAATCAGAGTGGACTGGGATAATAAATATATGAATGACCTGGAAGACAGCTACGGACAGCAGTGGGTCAGTAATAGTCCATTATAGTCCTGTAGGTTTTCTTTGCTGAAATGCATCAGCGTTTTTTCCCCCGCAATGTTTGCAATGCCATTTTTAAAAGCAATCCTTACAGTACTTTAGTTGACTATAACTGATCACCGTTTATTGATCAACACTGGTTCTAACCATTTATATCCCTCCATTCTAGACATATGAGCAGAGAAAGATTGTGGAGTTCACCTGTCACACAGCATTCTTTGTAAGCATCGTGATTGTCCAGTGGGCTGATCTGATTATCTGTAAGACCAGGAGAAATTCTGTCTTCCAGCAGGGCATGAAGTAAGTGAATCGGTATACTGTTGCAGCTCTCTTATCTGACATCCTAAATTCTTCATCTGCCCTTCCACAACAAACTGTTCTTCATTTCAAAACAAGACGGCTATAACAATTTTAAAGAAACTTGGGAGAACCATTTTAGTGTTTCTTGGCACATTGCAGTAAACGGTAAATGAAAGGCTTATCTCAAAAAGTCTCCTAAATAAAGTGGTCTTTGACGAATGAATACGATGGAAGTTTTTTAATTTTTCCAGTTGTTTCATTCTGTTGGATTTCGTAGGGTGAGAGAACATGCACATATATTGCCAACTGGTTTAAATTGAAAACTCTTCAACTGTCTCAAATTCCCACATGGACTGATAGAATCCCTTACTAAGTAATTTCCGAATGTAAATTCAGTGGCCCCAGGACAGAAATCCTTTCAAGCCATATTCTTAACTTAATGGCTATCTATGTTCTACCCTTTGTGCCACAGGAACAAGATTCTGATCTTTGGACTGTTTGAGGAGACGGCCCTGGCTGCCTTCCTCTCCTACTGCCCTGGCATGGACGTTGCTCTTAGAATGTACCCCCTCAAGTAAGTTGGACAGAAACACACACGCACATAAATATGCTATCACACCTCTGCACAGCTAAGAAGGCCACTGGCAAGCATAAACATAGTTAATTGGGTGTACCCACCCAGAAGAATGAATTGCAAACAAATATGAGATAAAGAATTGGGATTTCGGGCCACACTCACACACTAACATCCAGATTACTACACACAAGATATGAGTATGTATTGATGTTTTGCGATTTGTGTACAAATCCACACAGTACTGAACATTTAGTCTGGCACAGTGTTGAATATGATGAATTAGGAGTCAAATTCCGGTCAGAGGAATCTTGAACAATCCTGGTTGGGGAACTGGGTCATCGTAACATCAAGTATCTAGATAATCATAGAGCAGTAGAGTACCGAAGGTGAGACAACCAAACAGTCCCAATTGGGGCAATACAAAACAAATTAAATGTAGATTAAAAAGAAAAGGTTGCACTTAATAAAGAAATAGCAATGCACCGTCTCCAATTTCATAGGTCGAAAATGATGGATCATCATGCACCTCTCTAAATAGTTATAAAAAGATAAAAATGGATTCCCTTATCAGTCGCACAAGGGGAAATTTGGATTCCTCTGCATTTTAACCCATCCTATTGTATAGGCAGTGAGCTGCCAACATATAGCACTCGGAGAGCAGTTAGGGGTTCAGGATCTTGCTCAAGGACACCTGGACATGCTTTCTGCAGGACCGGGGACTGAACCTGTAGCCTTCTGATTGCCAGACGGCCGCTCTACCCACTGAGCGATGCCACCCCTAAAGATGTGCGGTCTTGCTTACAACTGTTGCGCGAGTCTAAAATCATTATATGCATAAAAAAAATCGATCATAACGATCTAACGACTTCATAAAATCTACTGAGACCGTGACAGATGTGAAAATTGACAGAAAATGGCAACATTTCTCAAAACATGTATGACAGACATTTTGGGGGGTATGTAACAAAACCTGAGATCGTGAAATCTTTAGATGAAAAATTGTGATTTGGTGTGCAAAGGCCTTTTCAGCCATTCACAGGGAAAGGGATCTGTATGAATAGTGTCAATGCAAAACACATATTTGTAGCTTTTATTGAGAGCTGAGAGGGGTTTTAGTGAATCCTAGCACTATCCCTAAATGACAGAAAAAAGTACTGGCTCATATGTCCGGTTATTTAAATAAAATACAAGTTTGTGTAATATTTCTTCAAGTCTTCTGACTCGCTGTTAAGTCCTGCCTCCAACAATATCCATCACATGTTCTGATTTATCCTGGCTCAAGGCATTCAGCCAGCTCTATGTTGCGGTTTCTGATATCTGTGCTTATGTGTGTGTGTGTTTTCCAGACCCAACTGGTGGTTCTGCGCCTTCCCTTACTCCCTCCTCATCTTTATCTATGATGAAATCCGAAAGCTGATCCTCAGACGCAGCCCAGGAGGTGAGACCAAAGTCCATCCAATCACTTATGATGCTCCATGAACTCACTGCTCTCATCCTTTGTGCTATTTTCTCTTTGCTCCAATTCTTCTTTCTCTGTTCTTTTCATCTTCCTCCATCTTGGTCTTTCCCATGTTCCTCTTCTCCCTTTCTCTTTTTCCTGTCACTTTTTCTACAAACCTCTCCCTCTACTCTTTCATCTCACTTTTCTGTCATATTCGTCCATCGCACTGTCCTCTATTCTCCAATTTTGCTAAATTATTCTTTTACTTCCCCAAATCCCTCACTATTTATTTTAAATTTGGTAGTCCTTTCTTCTTCTTCTTCATCTACAATGCTTATTATATATTAGAGTGATATTGAACTGTTATTAAAGTTTCTTTAGTCATAAAAGTCTTATTCTTCTCATAACCCTGCATTACTTCCAAAACATGATATTTCATAAGTTAAGACTGCTTGGATTTAATCTGATTAATTGATTTGTTTTCTCTCGCTGTACATCCAGGTTGGGTGGAAAGAGAGACCTACTATTAAGACCCGTCAGCCTGTCAGTCAAGTCAGCCCCCATCTTCTCCTCCACTCCTGTCTTTGCATGAATATTGTCTTGCTGCTCGGATTAAAATTTTAACCTCTGCGGAAAAAAATTTGGAACGTGTTTTTATATTAGGGAATGCTTGATACTACTATTAGGTAAACACTGAGACAGAACGTGCTGATGATGCTGATGATAAATGATAATGCTAATAATGACATGAACTATGAACATTGACATGACTATGCGTGCCTTGTTTCTAAAACAGGACCAATTTTATACATGTTTTTAACAGTTATGAACGTTCAATAAAAATGCGCTCGAGTCAGGTCCCATAAATGTTCCCACTGGTTACTTTTGTCTCTGTGTGTCTCTGTTTGAATCGACACAGTGTGCTGGTGGTGGATGAAATGTTCCATAACTAATCTGTCACAGCTTTGATCTCTCCTGGGCCTGCATCCTTTCAAAAGCCACGCTCTTATTTGTTGAGAGGGTGAATGCTGGCTCAATTTGAATATTCATATGCACATTGAATTCAGTGCACCTTGCATGACTACAAAGACAACGTACATACAATCAAGTCATCTGTCACGGTTGTGTTTTCAATGTAAAAGAAACACATCCAACAGTTTTATATCACTTAGATTTGAATTTCCCAAGTACTTATGTTTTTGAGATGTCATTTCAATCACATCATCATCATATTTTAAATAAACTGAATCCATTTTCTTTTCCCCTTTTAACATGAAAACCTGAACAGGGTGCCATGGCTGCTCACTATTTCTAGGATGGCTTAAATGCAGAGAACAAATTTCGTTGTATGTATGTACAATGAGAAATAAATAAAGCTTCTTAAAAAAAACAAATACGATGGCTGGGCTAGATTTACATTAGCCTGGAGATTGACACATGTCCTATAATAATAAAATTGGAAATTAAAAAAAAAAAATTCCTGTATGCAGGGATATTTGGTTAACCAGCTCACAAGCCAGGGTTATCATGACCTGTGAAGAATTAATTTTAGAATTATTTTTTGTTAGATTGTTTAGATCATGTCCATTTGTATGTACTAGTAGAGGTTTGTTGACAGCAGGTGATTAGCAATTTGCTTCTGAGAAAATTATTTTTTACGCTTTATTTCGGTTTCCCCTTTCAGCTCTTCATGACTCATAGCCGTATAAAGGAGGGCCTGTTAGATTTAGTAAGAAAAAGGTCTGTCACCCCAAACTTCAATCTGATCTGACAAGTAGCCTCTTGAAATGGGATGCAAGCTTTTTTCATCCCTCCTGGATGTGTTTACATGGGGATGTGTTTTTTTTAGTTTTTGTTTTTTTAAAACATTGATCCAGCATAAACTGAGTAAACACCAGGGCCTCTTGACTATTTCATTTACCTTAATAAGCACAAAATTATCTTTAAAAACAAAGAAAGTTCAGGGTCTGAATGACCTGGAAAATAATGTGGAAAAGAAAAAAAAAGTATGATGCAAGATTTCCCCCCATCCATTTGCATGTGTATGGGACAGTTCTAGTAAAAGGTCCACACTGGGCTGAATGGTTCTACACAAGTCAAGGAGATTGGAGAACCAAATCCTGATTTTTCTTCAGCTGACCCTTCATCTTGTTTCCTCTAACAAGGCACTTAAACTTTTTGGTGCTTAAATCTTGCATCTCTGAAATCACATAGACGCAGGCAGATGCTTTTCATCTGGAAGTGTTACAGCTCTGTAACCAGAGCTGTGGAACTGCACTTTAAACCTCCAATAATCTATTTTTTCATATTGAATACTTGTTGATGTTGGGAAAAATTTGTCAAAGCTTGTTTGTCGGCTTTAGTTGGACTTGGTGACCACTAACATTAGCTGACCCCAAGCTGTCAGGATGTGTTTGGACCCACATATGAATTTAGTCTGGTGATTGTAGTCTAGGTCAGAGGTTCATCATCTTGATTTGAAATAACATCACACAAGTACATTGCATAATTATCTATGGGTAAAAGCACATGTTGTATGTATTTAAGGGGTAACATAGCTCGATCCCAAGTTCTTTCAGAAAGTATATAGAAACATCCTTGAGCAAAATACTGAGTCCCTAACTGCTTGGGACAACAGATAAAAATTAGCCTGGTGGTTCAATCTGGCAAATTTACATTCTAAATTCATTTATATGCACCGTTACTATAATGGAGAGTGTATTATGCAGTTCATCCATAAAGGTTCGTCACATTTTATTAGCCGGACATATTCTGTGGAATAAATAATCAGATCTTTGTACCAGACCTTTCATACTATGAACTCAAATTTTAATTCGAAATGAGTGAGTATATTCTGTTTGAGGTAGTTATGTAAGGAACTTTAAATCTGGTTAGAGTTAATCCAATTAATTTTTGATTAATGTTCTTTGTACCCCTGAGATAGAGTGGTGACCTGTCTGGGGTATATCCTCACCTCTCACTCAATGAGCACTGGGATAGGCTCCAGAATGGCTCTGCCACTCAACATTGGATAAGCAGTTGATGATGGATGGATGGTCCTTGACCATCCATCCATCATCAACTAATGATATAATCCGAATCAAACTTGTCAATCTAAATTTCCATGCAACCTAGTAATCTACACAATTAACATTTCCAAGTATCAATCCATTTTCATTCTAAATGAACAAACTGCATATGAGCACATCATCTTCACTAAACATACTGTACTAAGGTAGGTGTGTACATCATTACACAATTTATAGGCACAACCTTCAATTTAATTTTTCAAGGGAAGGGACTTCATATAAACTCCTTGTCTTCATCTCTTTCCAACATGAACAACCAACATCAAAACCACACCAGCATCTTTGTGAGTTTGATTTACAATAATACCCCAAGCGGGTTTCGTATCTGTGTGTGTGTGTGTGTGTGTGTGTGAGAATAGAGCGGTAGGAAAATATGTATGAGCATGTGTCAGTGGATTTTATCAGCAGACCAAGGGCAGGTCCTATCAACTAACCTCTCACAGTTAAGTGCAGTTGGTTGATAACATTCCTGAGGCAGATACAGCATGTAACTCCTTGTGGGTCTGCATAATGCTATATAACCTAGAGGTTCTTTACGCGTGGATCAGAAGCTAAACTGTGGCACACCTAAATATCCTCAGATGACAAAAAATCACCCTATGATTATCAGACTTTTGTTTAGAGTGCTTAGCTATATATACCAGAGTAAAGAAGATATTTGATGGAGATGATGACTAAGGATTTGTATCGCACCAGAACAAGGAGACATTCAAGTGTACGCAAGAAGTAATGAGGTTTATAAACCAAGTTTAGGTGTTTTTACCAACTGCTACATCCCTGGCCTGGGTGATGCAGTCACACAGGCACATTTTCAGTGTTAATATTTGGCTTTGACAGGGCCTCCGGTGGTGTAGGGGCTTAAGGCACCTATGTTCAGTGCATCTATGCATCATGCAGTTGGGTGTTCGAATCCCGGCTGCGCTGTTTCCAACCGCGGCCCTAAGTCCGTGGGGCATAATTGGCTAAGCCTCACATGGATATAGGGGTAAGGTTGGATAAAGTATTCTGGGCTCACTAGCGTCCCACTAGGTCGTCCGGGCGCTCATGGTTAAGTGAACGGAAAGTACTTTGCTTCCTTCACCTCCAACAGCCAAGCACTGTGCTCTCCCCATGAGACCGTGATGTGTGAAATAGCAAGGGCTTGTCGTCAACCCCCCCCCCCCCCCACGCGCACACACACACCC
>OMLC01099795.1:0-11094 GCA_900302585.1 Regalecus glesne
GTGCAGGTGTTCTATGCCAACAATACCAAAACAGTGAGAACGTATTTTGAGGTCAGTCGTTTTGGACTATTACAATAGAATCTGGGATTGCCCCCATTTCTGATACAACAGACTGTGATTTCCATTTACTAATCAGAGGGGGGGTTACATCCTCATTTCCTGTCGAAACTAGGCCAGAAATTTGGCTCCAACCCTGTCTCAGCACAGGGACGACATATAGCATGGGAATGTGATTTACTCACTAAGGTGTATTCCCATATAGTTGTTTCTGTTTCCCCCCACCACCACCACCCAAGTCTGTCTCTCACATGCCTGAGTAATCTCTCATTCTATCTTTTTCATTTTCAACTCCTCCCTCTTTGTGCCTTACTTTCTGAAATGTTCTCCCACAGTGGCATGTTCCCTGGCTCCATCTCATCTAGAATAAGCTTGTATGATGCTGTACCAATCAGTACTTCTTTTTTCCCTCTGTCAGGCTCTTTTGCTCTTCTGTGCACTCTCCTGCTGTCATGTCTTGGTCTCTCTTTCTCCCTCTGAATGCACACTGCATATTTTTGTATCTATTTCCCCCTCTGCGTAGGTAACTCCCAACTCTCTATACCACTGACACCATCCCCACCCCTCCCTACACATACTTTCCCTTTCCTCATCCCTCTCTCATGCTCTGGGTAAGCAGCTTGGGTATTTAAACTCTAGGCTATAGCAGTAGCACACTGCCCATCTGTCACAGCAGAGAGATGCTAGGAAATGGCCAACTCCTCAGCATCTCTATGTGATCCTCTTATATGCTGAGAGCTGGGTACTCTCATCTCCCTGTGGAGAGTGAGAAGGGGGGAAAGAACCCGACTTCACCCTGCAAGTCAGAGAGAGAGTGTCATATTTGGGGGAAGCAGTGAAGAGACAGCCTTTCTCCTCCTGTTAGAGTCATGCTATAGGGCAAAGCTCAAGGGGAGCAGGCAACCTGTGGTTATGGAATTATCGAAGAGAAACCTGACACACAAGGTTAAGTTCTTGGTGAAAGATTACGGGTAAACAGGAAGTGTCATTTTGGCACATGGACCAACTCACTTTCATTTCCTGAATGACGAGGAGGACTGAATAAGAAAATTGTGTCGCTACATAAATCATATTGTTCTCTCTTTTGCCTTCACTTTACTCTCTGCAGCTCCAAGCCACCAAATCATGCCTCTTTCCCTCTCCCTTTTTCATTCCAGATGTGACACCTACCAATTGAAACTATCCTAACTACCAATAAATCAAGCAGCCCCCCCCCTCTAAATCATGAGAACTGTTACCATAACTACCTTTGACTGACGGGTTATGGTTTAGTTTCTAATTTAGATCTCTGCTAACAAACAATTGTGGTCGTATCTTGTCCATGGCTCACCTACATTACCATTTGGGACAATTTTAGGGTATTTCTGTGAGCAGTGACGGCAATCAATCAAGATTCAAGCCATTTGCTTAATTCCCTCCCATTGAAACATGGACACTCTTTCAGGCGAGAATCTGTAGTATTCAGGCTTAATCATCATTTGAATCCCATTTGCTTTTATTCAGCTCAGGGGGTACATTGGAGAAGAATGGAAACAGGCTCATAAAGTGAGCACAGAGAGATAATGGAACTGTAGGTGAAAGTGATTCACATTAAATCAAAATGATCAGCGATGGGTCAGTTGGTAAATATGACCGGAGATAATTGCCAATTTGAGGTACAGAGAGGTCCTAGAGTTTAGAGTTGGCACCGGTGTCGGGACGCGCCATCCATTTTCTGTCTCTGCTTGCATGCTCAGTTGCTCATTCAGAGCCTTGAGTGGAAATTGTTTGTCCAGAGAAAATGACTATGAACACATTCAGTTAGCTCTGAATCAGAATGAAATATCATTATGGGTGGGGGAAATCGGGTTAAATGGAAGAATGGTTATGTGACATCAGCGAAATTACCATGTATGCTCCAGTATTGTAGTGGCATGCAAATATCTAGAATACGATATTCCCATTTGGGCTGATATTTGCAAAGTGTCTACCATTGAAATACTGTTGACCTTTAGATCAGTTACACCATACACTGAATCCCTAGGCTGGAGGTCTTCTTTGAAATGCATCCGTGGCCATTTACAATATATGATTTTTAGCAGGTGTCTCTCTGTGACCTGCAACTGTATTTTAAGTTTCATCGAATACCAATGCATGACAACTGATGTTGGGACAAAAGAGTTGTCCCCATCAGTCCAAGTGTTCATTTACTAGAAAAGCGCTGTAAAAGAACAAGTCCATTTACCATTATAAAAAAAACCCAAAAGCAATCATGTTGAAACCATAAAAAAGCATTTGTGGGCTGATTTAATCAGAATGTCACCCTGTTATACTGCATCTGTATCTCCTGTCCTCTGCCTGCACAGTACTCTGAGATAAAATAGGGCATTCATAATGTTTAACAAGTTCACCTGAGAGTCTGATGCCATAAATGTAGCTCAGATTCATATCTCCATGTAGATCATGCTAACAACTAAGGTCCCCTGTCTTGATGCCCTTCTAAAAGTTTATCAAGTTACAACTTCTCTCTTTTTCTCACACGGTTTGCATTTGACACTTTTAACCTGTTACATAACTTGTGCTAGAGTGGTACAGCTTGCACTTTCACTTGAATCTCAAACACAGAGGTTGGACCTATTTTAGAAGGTAAAACTTTTAGCTCAAAGCTATAAACATGAACCATTCAAAGAGCAGATTTATGCTCTTAGCAGTGTCGTAGAAATGATCAAATGAGGTATTACGAATATGAAACTCTGAATGACTACTTTTCTGACACCGAAGACTTCTATGCTTCTCTGTATTTAGAAGGGAAATAGCGCAACAGGAACCAGGAAGTTCGAATTTCTTATTGTGGCCCCACAAGGTCATGTTAAAATACAAAAGACCCTATATGCTTACTATCTTTGTTTCTGTGGCTCTAAAGCAAAGATTATCAACAGGTCCAGCGAACTCTGGTAATTTAAGCATTGCAATGCTGAAATCATTCAAGAAGTAGTACACCAAAGCTGTAACCTATACAGTCAGATTTCTTGGTGGAGGTGTTGATATGCTAATGCATGTTTACCTTTATTTTGGTTTTTTTCTCCTTTTTTTAACCTGAGTCATTGCATGCTGATGCCCAGTTATTGTGCTTCCCCTGATGATTTAGAAATGGCTCAGAGAGGACACCGTCTCTGAAGTTTTCTCTACTTAGTATTCAGAAGATGGAAACCCAGCCACTGTGGATGCACAAGCCAGTGTATTCTTAGTGCCGGTCCCAAGCCCAGATGAATGTGAAAGGTTGCATCAGGAAAGTTATCCAGAATAAAACCTTTGCTAACTCCCATATGCGAATAATAAAACGGAGCAATATTGTATGGTTTGGAGATTATGACACTGATGAAAAGACCGGAGACTGAGCTGGATGTGGCAGAGCTGAAGATGCTAAGACTTTTGTTGAGAGTGATGAAGAAGGAAAGGATTAGGAATGAGTATTTTAGAGGGACAGCTAAGGTTGGATAGTTAGGGGACAAAGCAAGAGAGGCAAGATTGAAATTGGTTGGACATGTGTGGGTGAGAGATGCTGGTTATATTTGGAGAAGGATGCTGAATATGGAGCTGCCTTGCAAATGGCTAGTGTGACAGAAGAAGATGCAGAGGACAGGAAGAGATGGAGACAGATTATTTGCTCTGGTGAGCAGCCAAAACTAGTAGTCCTGGTAGAACTATTTAGATGTTGGGAGAGCTACTGCACAACAATTTTAATGAAGATGCAATTATCACTCAGAAGTTTAAACAATGCAGATTTGTAACAGATTTGCAATATCCATTAAAAAAAGAACTCCACTGCAATATGCCCTTGGTGTTCATTTTATTGAAAGCCATCTTCTTTATAATATGATGGGGTCATACTTTTAATGGCATGATTGTGATCTATAAATCAGTCCTTTCTAATAGCTAACCAAATTCAGGATTTCAGGGGGCTAGAGGTGAGGAGTCACACCCACATACTGGACTAAAGTAGAAAACTGATAGGCACATGGTAAGAAGGAGCAGCAGGTAAAGCACATGCAGAAAGACGAAGGTTTTATCTGACTCTCTACCTGATACATTGATAGATGAATGATGGACAGACCGACAGACAGACAGATGGATGGATATAATGACTTACCATACCTACACTGTACTAAGACAAGACTAAGCTTCATGGACTTTACCATTACTACCTTCATCTGACATAACAGATAACACTTTTTTTTGGGCAGCTCCAAATAGGATTTTCTATCTCAAAAGCCCCCGAATGCCTGCTGCCATGTCTGTCTCATCCCTTGTTGGCAAATGGCTCCCACTCTCAGCTGCAGGCCACACCACAATACAGCTGTAATCTCCACAGTCACTTGACCAGGCCCTGGTCCAAACATGCCATGTCCTAAGATGCTGGTCGCTGCCATTGCCAATTCAGTATCCTGGACCTGGGGTTTCTGAAGTGTTGGAGAGGAATAACATGAAGCAAAGCCATTACGTCTCTGGATCTCCTCAATACTCTTGATGCCACCTGACGCCACCCAACCAACTAATTCTGCCAATCATTGGATCCTTAGTGCCCCCATGTCACTATTATCGGGTTACAAAAAAGAAGTGAATCAGTTCAACTGGATCAGAAGTTTATTTGGAAACGTTTCGTCACTCACCAGGTGACTTCTTCAGTCTGACCTGATAACAAACATCCCCCTCCTTATAAACGGTACCTTGATACCACACAACAATAGGCTGGTTTCATATGAGAGTTGGGTGATCAACTGCACATTCAGTGGCACCGATAGGGCAGAATGAAGAAGTCACCTGGTGAGTGACGAAACGTTTCCAAATAAACTTCTGATCCAGTTGAACTGATTCACCTCTTTTTTGTGATTTCCATACCTGTATTATTGAGCATGCATCAATATATTATTGGCTTAGGTTGCCTTGGCCTTAAATTTCAATAGAGGGAAATATAGGCAATGCAGAACTGTTGTGCATTTATTCAGTACAATCATACCTTTGTTGTCTCTTGTTAGCTATCGTATCATAGCCTTCTTATGTCCTGATAGCAATGGCACAGCCTTCAGACATCTCTGTTTTTCCACCTTCACCCCCAACCATCCCTCCTGGAGCAGAGGCCTAATTGACCATGTCTTGTCTCATGTGTACAACTCCTTTTACTTATTCTGCCTTCCTCCTTTTCTTTCTTTTCTTTTCTTTTTGTTGTTGCAAGGTTTTTTTCCCCAGCTTTCAATCCAAATCCAGCTTTCTAGCCTCAGTTCTCTGCCCCCCCCCCACTGCTATGGTATGCTAGCTTGTTGCATTGGTGTCCCATGGGGCTGCCTGTCGCTCTGTGTTTCTGTACAGTGACTGGGCCTAAGTGTGTTTAGATTCCTTACCAGTAGAGCTCAGGTATCATCAGTCGGCATATGACAGGCAGTGCAACCCTCAATCCCACAGCAGCAGATCCAGTGAATGTGCTCTAAGCTACGTCTTGCCCTTATTTCCTTCTACAGTAAAATCAGAGGCGTGGATGCTACCTCCAAAGACAAAAACATAAATTTCAATTGAAGAAAGGATTGGTTCTCATAGAGAGGCTATTGTTGCATTGATGCCTTGTCCACTTTAGATATACTTTGCTTCTAAAAGATAAGGGTCTTTGTTGTGCTATGGTTATATGAAGCCCAACTTTTACAGAAGAAAATGAGATACTTCTCAACAACTTTGGTTCAATGAGTTTCACACTCTTAGGAAACAGCTACAAAAAAGAAAGGAAAGAATCCTGTCCTTTAGTTCTGGTAGCAATGATATCTAATAGACCGTCTCAGGCCAAAGCTTCCATCTTTGTCTTATGAGCCCATCTGACCTAGGTGAAGGCTCTGGACTTAGATGCATTGCATCTTCAACGGGGGTTTCTGATTATTTCCTTTCTCTTATGGTTATATAGCACCAATACTGCAGATGGAATTGTGTACTTGAACAGTACAGTAAGCGATATGACCATTCTATTGTAAAATTATGTACAACAGGATGGAAGAAAAGTGAGTGACAAAACTGTGCAGACAAAATAAAATCATGGTAGCATCATTATTATATTTCTAATTATATTCTTCACTGTTGAAATAAGTTAGGTTACTCTTGGGATTCAGTAATTTTCATCAAATTTTATCCAGAGCCAGATTAATGCAGTGTGGTACCGCAGGGTGACCATATTTGAAGTTTCCCCTCCTCCCAATTAACAGACAAAAGTGAAATACACTATGTGTATAAAGACCATATAGTTAGATGGGCTCATAACTGAAGTTCAGGCTCAAAACACATACTACAGCAAAATGTAAGACCCAACCAAAAATCCTTACACCATAAATAGACATGGGCCTTAAAATGCTATACAACCCCTGTTCCAAATGTCATTATTTCTATCATAAATGGCCTGTATGGAGGCCCACATTCAAAACCATTACAGTGTACGTCTAAAAAACCATCACACCCATATACCAAGCTAGGCAATTTATTGTTGTTGGTTTTTTTTTAGATTTATTGTAAAAGTCTACTCATAATAATTTGCCCGCTGTCACCACAGCAAATTGGCTAGTGCCTCCAGGCAGTCACCCTGTGTCATATATGGATAATCCAGCCTCTTTCTTATCTTCTCATCTTATCTTCCTACAGCATATCGTTCCCCCAAACTCTTCTAGCTACATTCAACCAGCCTCAGTATATTTCTAACTGAATATCCCAGTAGTCTGTTCCTTTTTATCTATCATCATACTCTTCTCCTGACCCAGAGATAAAGCTTACTGGGGTTGCTAATACCTCCAACCTTACTAAGTCAATTTATCGAACCAGCAGTTTGCAGGTGGAAGTTCCAATAAAAGCAATGTTGCGGAAGTACCTCAGCCATAACCTTGCTATCATCAGACCTTGTCAGATACCCATGTACAATCTCCTACCATGTCCATGCCCTCCCATCACTGCACCTGGCTCCCCTTGACCCAGTAAACCTGCAGAGATGGCACCAACAGAGATCTAAAAGACAGCTGCTCCCCTCCTTTCACTATTGTGTAGCTGACTCAACCAAGCTGAATTAAACTGTACTAGTTTTGCAACTTGAGATTACAACAGGAAGGATGTTGTTTTACTATCCCAGAAAGTTGAATCAGTTCATCTAGACACACATTTTTGGTCAAGGTGAACTGATACAACTCTCTGAGGTTTTCCTTACCTGAATTAATGAATATACATTTACTTTATTTTGCCCTGGGTTCATTGACACAGTATCCATTAAACTTCCATTACCATAGAAAAGTCATGGTACAGGTTGCCTGCAGTGCAGCACCTTTGGAGTGTCCTTGGTGTTTGGCAGTTAGCATATAAGTAATGGTGATAATGATTGACATGTGATGATGCTGCCCCCCCTGTTGGTGTCCCAACTGAACTGGCAACAACGCCAGACTGCTTTTTGCCTCTGTGCTTCCTCATTGGTGTGAGCGTGTGCATGTGTGTGTGTTTTGCATTGGGGGTTTTTTGGGGGAGTTTGTGCTCACTCGGCCAAAGAATATACACCACATTCAAATAAATCAAAGGATTTGTTTAGTCCTCTAAAGG
Organism: Regalecus glesne; assembly: GCA_900302585.1. NCBI lineage: Eukaryota > Metazoa > Chordata > Actinopteri > Lampriformes > Regalecidae > Regalecus > Regalecus glesne. The sequence continues at coordinate 7,645 of OMLC01099795.1, forward strand.
GATTACCCAGGACTGTATTCTTAATATCCATTCATATTTCTGATTTCATCTGACATCTGGCTGTAATTTGGACTACCAAACATCATTACTCTGTAACTATTAGAGGAAGGCATTGACAGAGACATTAAGCAAATTAAAAAAAACTGGAACAAATCCAAAGAAGATTTTTTCAGGTGACAGTAGTGCCCCCCTTGGTAAATGGCCTATTTGGAGTGACAAATTGTGTTTAGAACCTCAATTGGCTTTCAGAGAGGAAAGCAAGACAAGAAGACAACAAATATATTTTAAAGCGCTTTATTTGCTTTTGATGATGCCGAACTGTGCATGTAAAAAAAAATCTAAGTTATCCAGATATGTTGGGTCTAGTACACACACTGGTATGCATATCCTTACAAGGGCACACATACAAAACCACACTCAAATAATAACACTTGCTTTTCTGGGATTACTGTCGACCATTCAAGCATCCTATGGGAGTTTGTCCATTAGGCAAGTAAGTTGGCCTCATTAACACTGAAAGGGTCAATGAAGTATACCACTGGTGGCTCTAATGACTTCCCATCTGCAATGCAGTAAATGATAGTAGACCTGATTTAAAGGCACAGGCTGCAGGAACGTTCGATTGACTCCTGCACATGGGCAATGAAAGATGTTACTCTTCTCCCTTGCCTTCAAATGCATGCTTCGTAATTCACTCCAACACTGTTGCCATCTATTTTTTATTATTTTATTGCATTTTTAATAATGGCTAGGACTGATAAATGGATTCCTGTGAATCCATTTGAGATCATGAGAAAACTATCGGATGAGTTGCACGCTTTTGGTGGGACTTAAAGAGCCCTTGCCAGAATGACTAATGTTCATTTTTCATCTCCCAATGCAATATCAAATTATTCCTAACCCCAACTCTTTCTGCCATGTGGCAGTGAGTGGCTTTATAGCTGAAATCTGCCTAATGAAGTTAAATCATCTGCACTGGTAGGGCATTTGACTATGCAATTTTTTTGTGCATGTGTTTTTATTTTGAATGTGGGATGAGATATCCAGAGTGTTATGTGTATTTTAAGATGCAGTTGGACCCTGTGGTGTAGAATGTGTGCATGTATAAAGAGCGATGTCTTGTCCTATGTGATTATTTGTGCTCTTTTGTGCTATAGTGTAGGAGCGAGGACAACATGCTCATAGTATAGGCACAAGGCCAGCTTGTGTCTATGTCTTTATTCACTCTATATGCATGCATTTCAGTCTATAAGGTGCTTGTTGAACATCTCAGTCCAAACCATGGGTATTAACATGGCATTATCCTCCTACAACACCCAGCACTCTTCTAGGAAGGCCTTCCAGTAGATTTTGAAACATGACTGTGAGAATTCACCCTCACTCAGCCATCAGAGCATTAGAGAGGTCAGGCATTGATGTCGGGGAGAAAGCCTGGCTCACAGTCGGTGTTCTGATTCATCCCAAAGGTTTCAGATGGGGTAAAGGTTAGTTCCTTGTGCAGGCCAATCAAGTTCTCCCACACCTAAGTCAGCAAACAATGTCTTTATTTACCGCACTTTTGGTCACATGGGCATTGTCATGCTGAAATAGGAAATGGTCTTCCCCAAACTGTTTCCACAAAGCTGGAAACACACCATTCTCTAAAAATGTATTTTTATGCTGTAGCATTGAGGTTTCCTTCCCCTCACTGGAACTAAAAGGGCTACCCAAACTATAAAAAACAGCCCCAGACTCCTCCAGCAAATTTTACAGTTGGTATCATGCTTTCAGGCAGGTAGTATTCTCCTGGCATCTGCCAAACCCTGATCAATCTGTTAGACTGCCAGATAGTGAAGCATGATTCATCAGTCGAGAAAACTTTCCGTTGCTCCAAGGTCCAATGGTGGTGTGCTTTACATCACTCCAGCTGACACTTGGCATTGCACATGGTGATCTTAGGCCTGTGTGTGACTGCTTGGCCATTGGAAGCCATTTCATTTAGCTCCTGACGAGTAGTTCCTGTGATGACGATGCTTCCACAGGCAGTTTGGAACTTGGTAGTGAGTGTTGCAATCAAGGGTAGTAGATTTTTATGTGTTACATGCTTCAGCACTCAACGGTCCCTTTTTGTGGATTTGTGTGTTCTGCCGTAATTTCCCCCCCATGGGACTAACAAAGGAATATCTTATCTTATCATCCACATGAAAAGTCACTGAGCTCTTCAGTTCAAGCCATTCTATTGCCAATGTTTGCCTATGGAGATTGCATGGCTGTATACTTGTTTTATGCACCTACCAGCACTAGATTTGGCTAGATAACTGGGTCTGAGCATCTTCAAAATAGCAGGTCTCGTCAGGTGGTCTTGGTATGCTGTGGTCAAATAAGGACAACTGGTGAACTGGCAATAGGGCCATGGGTGCCCAAGGCTTATTAATGCATGTGGGGACTGAATGCTTGCCCATCCGGTCCAATCCCATAGAGGAGCTACTGTAGCTCAAATTGTTGACTAAGTTAATGCTTGCTATGATTGACAGGTGTCAGAACACACAGTGCATTGTAGCTTGCCATGTATGGGGCTGTATAGCTGCAGACCATTCAGAGTGGCCGTGATGAACCATGTCCACCTCTGAAAGCAGCTACAATGGGCGTGTGAGCATTAGAACTGGACCATGGGCAATGGAAGAAGGCAGCCTGGTCTGATGACTAATGCTTTCTTTTACATCATATGGACGACTGGGTGTGTGTTTGTTGTTCACCTGAGAAAGTGAATACACCAGGATGCATGAAGGAAGAAGGCATGCTGTAAGAAGCAGTGTGAAGTTCTAAGCAATATTATGCTGGGAAACCTCAGGTCCTAGCATTCATGTGTATGTTACTTTGATATATACCACCTATCTAAACATCATTGCAGACCATGTATATCTATTAATGGCAGTGGTAATCTGATGGCAGTGGAATAGTTAGGGTTTTTATGTTTTGGCTGATCAATGCATGTTTGTATGCTTGCATGCATTTGTGTGTACATGTGTGCATGGATATGCACATGTGTAATTATGTATGAGATCATGGCAGGGGATTTGATCATATCTCCATGTTTGTTTAGTATGGCTTAGCATGAAGCAATAGACTGCAGATCCTCTTGATGTCTAATCTTGGGTAGAATTGTCGAAGGATCCTGAAATTGATCAAAGCACATCAAAGAGAGATTGTGATTGTACTCCAAAATGGTCAGAGGTCATGAACTATGATCCCCAAACACAAATGGTGATCATGAGGGTTGATGTGGCAGGTCAAAAGGTTTCCAGCTAATGAATGTCTCGTGTACATAAACTAACAGGAGCATGACATATAGTCTTCCCATCCCCCTGTTCAAATTTCTTTTTTTAATTTGTGGATGAAAGAATCAACATAAATCTCTCAAATTTGCAAAACTATAAACCAGTTGTTGAATTATTGTAAATTATTGATGCA
>OMLC01099799.1:0-11598 GCA_900302585.1 Regalecus glesne
TAGCGGCATGGCTCAGTGGGTAGAACGGTCATCTGGGGATCAGAAAGTCCCACGTTCGATCCCCGCACCTACAGAGAAGTGTGAGAACAGAGATAGGCTCCAGTTCCCCCATGACCCGATTTCGGATAAGTGGTTGACAATGGATGGATGGACAATAATGACAAGAATTGCCATTACCATGGGTTATATTTAGGAAAAACATGATTTATGGCCAGGGGTAGGCCTAGCTCAGGAGGCAGTATGGTTATCTAGTCATCAGAAGATTGGTGATTTGATCCCTGGCCACTGCATACAGCATGTCAAATTGTCCTTGAGTAAGACACTGAACCTCTAACTGCTCAAGATCTGAGATGGAATGACGACCTGTCCAAGGTGTTTCACTGGCTTTCATCCATTGAGGGCTAGGATAGACTCCAGCATGACTCTAAGACCCAGCTTAGGATAAATAGTTGACGATCGATGGATGGATGAATATGATAAAAAGGTACAAAACAACAGACAAACATAGAGAAAGGGGACTATTATCTGGTAAATCCACACAAGCAAAGGGTCAGATGGAGACTGTCCAGTATAGTTCTCTCAGAGCTTCAACACAGAGGCATCTGACAACGTAGAAGGAAGGGTTTTGAGAAGAGAAGAAAGTCGAACACATGCTATGACTGGAACTGAGATGCTTGAAAGACAACTTATTGAATGGGTGACAGGATGAGTCTCCTTTATAGGAACAGTGCCTATTAATGAACCTTTGGAATGTAAATACACTAAATTCAGCCACCAGGTTCATTTCCGTCTGTTGTCCCAAACAATTAAGGGTTTAGTCTCTTAACCAAGGACACGTTAACACACTTTGTGAAGGAATAAGAGCTCAAACCACCAGTATTCTGATTACTAGATGGTCGTATTATGTCCTCAGTTATGCTGCCCCTTGGATAATTGCATTTCATTGGAGTGTTGAGAAGGGCATGGCAGAGGCTTTTGTAGCAAAGAGGAGGACAGGAGTAATGTGAAGGGACTTGCAAAGGATGGATGAGTGTGGGGTGGACACATTGCTCCACCTCCCATCTCTGCTATACAGACTTTAGTTCCAATTTAATAATAATAATAATAATAATGATGATTCCCTTATCAGTCCCGCAAGGGGAAATTTGGATTTCTCTGCATTTTTGACCCAACCTATTGTATAGGAGCAGTGAGCTGCCAACATATGGCGCTCAGGGAGCAGTTAGGGGTCCAGTGTCTTGCTCAAGGTCACCTCAACATGCTGTATGCAGGACCGGGGATCGAACCTGCAACCTTCTGATTGCCAGACGACCGCTCTACCCACTGAGCTATGCCGCCCCAACATTCACATGCCCCAATATTCACCTACTGACCAACAGAGAGCAAGATGCCAACATTTTGGCATCAAACCTGCCTTATGAGAGTGAATGGCATTGTTCACTCAAAAGGATAACAGACACTTCCATAGAGTGATGGAGTCATCATGCACAGGTGGGGGAAAGACAGATTGGTAGGCAGACGGGTGAAGGATGGATGGATAGACGAATGGAACCACAGACAGATAAATCTCAAGAGGAACAAGTAGAGGACAGATGGATAGAAGGTGTGTGTTTGTGTATCAGGAGTACTGGTAGCAGTAGTGGTAACAGAATTAGTAGTGGTATTAGTGGTAGTACCATAGTAGTGGTAGTATTGTTACCTGCATGCCACAGACCCTGACTCCCAGAGTGCCAGATGTGCTCTGCTCACATTTCTTCATTTGTCTGGCTGCCTTCTCAGCTGACGCATCATCACCGTGCTGCCTGGTCCCCATCTTCAGGTCTAGGATGCAGGGGTAGGAGAAGTGGTGGACCACATTCTCCAGCAAGAGGAATTCTGGGAAAACAACACTCGCTAAGGAGTAACAACATGTCACACTGATTCACATCCATACTTTCCCGCGGGGAGCTGTCCAGTACAAACATAGTTTTCTAATGCTGCCACTGGGAATAGCCCAATACAGGCACTGACCCATACTGGCCTCTTTTAAGCAACAGCTCACAATTTGACCTCCCGGGGGAATAGATAGCAGAGCTTGACTAGCTTAGAGAGGATACTGTAGAGTTTGCGCTTGGACTCAGACCTCATGCGACTGAGCTGTTGCTTGTGGCAGCGTAGACTCCAGGGGTTGTGACTGATCTTTTCTGAGCTCAGACCACTGTTCCCATCCAACATCTGGAATGGAATCTCTGAGTGAATCTGCAGATCCAGTCTGGGACTCTTCAGCTCTGCCAAGCTAGAGGGAGAGGAGAAGAGGGCAGGGGTGTTTAGGAGAGCTCTCACACACATTTTAAGAACTCATATTAAGAACTTTCCAGATTTAGACTATTTTGACAGGTGTGAATATGAATGAACCCTTTGTGGACTTCAAAATGAATTCATATGCATGATCAAAAAGGTTCAGATCACCTTCAAACCTGACTGTTAGGCAGAGTATTTCTTTTTTGGGGTAACTTTGGGGCATTTTCTACCTTTACTTGATAGGGCAGTCAAGAGACAGAGACCGAAAAGGCAGGGAAGAGGGGATGACATGCAGCAAAGGGCCTGGGTCGGATGTGAAGTCGGGTGGCTGAGGTAAAGACTCGGCCTTATGTGGTGCATGCTCTAACACGAGAGCCACTGTAGCACTCCAATGTTGGACCATTCCTGGTGTAAAGTTTTACCCTAAATAAGAAGATGATGACGGGCATGCGTCGCACTGTGGGTTAGAATGGAAATATTTCTATTTCTCTTTTCATTTTGAAACAGACATTGTTCCATTCAAAAATCTGTTTACAAAATGACAATAAGTAAAAGAGACCATTAAAAAAACTGTGTGATTGAGTTGTCAGAAATAATAATCAGGCCTAATTTCCTTTTGAGGAAGGTCAAATCTGACATTCGTTTCAAATTTTCAGGCAAAGTTAAGATAAGCCACAGCCTTATATATTTAACCTCACATACTCTGCTTCATCAGTATGAACGGGGTTTATAAAAAATAAAAATTTAGCCGTTCATTTTTAACTGTCTTACTGTGTTTTTGACCATTTGTGTGTGCATGCATGGATATCGTTATGATTTTTTTTATTACTTTCTTTCATTTACAAGGTCCATTTTTACATGTCAGGACTTCTCCCCACATCATGGAGGTGTAGACAAGAACATAGATGGAATGTTGGGAATTAGGCTGGATGCCCTTCCTGGTGCCCCGCAGTTGAATTGAAACCACGATGCCTTGCTTGGTATTTCCTGACATGTGCACATTATGCGAGTTTATATTTCTCTGATTGTAAACTGGGTCTTGAAGTGATAGTTTTTTTTTCCGATTATGGCTGTGTAAGAACACTTTGTTTTGTTAACGCTTGGCAGCTAACAGGGTCACCAATAGTGATGAATGTCAGCATTAAATTGAACCCTTTTATATCATTCATATTTGGTCATGATAACCTCTTGAAGCTGAAGACCAATTTTCACAATGCACCCACCTCTCTGTTGAGTCACTCTCGTGCGTCTCCCTCCTCTCCACCCTCTCTTCTTTGTGTTCAGAGGAGGAAGAGGAGCGCTGGAGGCTTCTGCGAGAGTGTTTCCTTCTAGGCTGGTCCCTTTCAGGGGTGTCTCTCTCCTCATGCTCCCCCCCTGCTCCCTCTGTGCTGCTCTCCACGTATGGGTAGGCCACCAGGTTTATGTAGCCATCAGAGTCATCTTCAAAACACACCAGCACCATGCCTAAAGGGACAGAGAGCTTCATGAAAAGACTCCTGACTCAATATTCCTACTGGAAGGCTTGATCTGAAAGACCTCTGCCATCCAGAAGGACAGATATCTTAGAGAAGGATGTGACATCAATAAACATCACAATCACATGCAGACAGAAGAGAAATGAGCTGCTGGGGCTAAAAGTTCCTTGAGAGGATCCATTGAAAGAGGCCTTTGAAAGGAAGCTTGGCAAATAAGAGAGACTGATCAGTGACTGTCAGCTCAGCATGCCAGATAGAGACAAAAGTGTCTCTCAACAGAGGTCAGATGGAGGGGCTTTATAGTCCAATCCTTGTCCAGAACCTTCGATATTTTGCGCATTGATAGTGTGAGGAAGAAAACAGCTGTCCACAACACCACAGACACAACAGAGAGAGCCTCAACATGGCTGCTGCTCAAGACAGGAGAATCATGAGGGCCAAGGTACCTAGTAAGCCATCGGGACACAAGCTGGGTCTGTTCATGTCTAAACTCGGTCAGCTGGATGAGGGTAAATGTCAGAATATCCAAGATGTCCAATGAGTCCAGGAACATCACTGAAGATGTCTCCAGAAGCATCAGCAGATGTGCTTGCATTATATTACATGGCAGTAAGTATGTGGACAAATGTGTTTGCTGTTTCAGCTACTACCATTCTAACAGGTGCATAAAATCAAGCATTCAGCTGTGTGCTCTACAGACAAACAGCAAAGAGCCCACTGACTTTCACTGTGGCGGTCATAGAATGCCACTTTTCCAACTATTCAAATGGTCAAATATCCGTAAGGCTAGAGATTGTCCGGTCAACTGTAAGCCTGTTATTGAGAAGTGGAAACATCTCGGATCAAAAACAGACCAGATGTGAAGTGGTAGGCCATACAAGACCATAGAACGGGACCACTGACAACTGAAGTGCATGGTGCATAAAAATTGTCTGCCCTCGGTTGCAACACTCACTACAAAGATCCAAACTGCCTCTGGAAGCAACTTAATCACCAGATCTGTCCATCAGGAGCTTCATGATGGGGGTTTCCAGGGGTGAGCAGCCCCACACATCTCTAAGACTGCCATGCATACTGCCAAGCACCAGCTGGATTGGTGTAAAGTACACCACCATTGGACTGTGGCGCAATGGAAACACATTCTCTGAAGTGGCAGTTTGATGAACCGATCTGGGCTTGGCAGATTCTAGGAGACTGCCACCTGTCTGAGTGGTTTGATTTAGTTCCTTGATTCCAGTGGGGTACATTCACAAGGCTAACAGTGTACAATGAGATTCTGAAAAATTGTGTGCTTCGAACTTTGTGGCGATAGTTTGAGCAAGGCCTTTTCCTATTTCAGCATGATGATGGCCAGTGCACAAAGTGAGATCTGCAAATACACAGTTTGCCAAATCTGATGACCTGAACTCAACCCCATCCAACACCACCTATGGGAATGGCATACAGATAGGTACAAAGATAGATTCAGTTACCAGATGTCATTGGAATCTGTGGATTTCCTAGTGAGAAAAATAATAGTGGTTGCCTTTGTGTATTTATTAAGCAGTTGGAGTCACAGAGCAAGTTTCAGTGCTGAAAGGACACAGTCTGCTCACACAATGTGACAACAGTCGGACACAGGCAGAGGCACACAAAGGCCACCTTCTGGTTTGCACTCTTATTTCTCTCACCAGGAAATCCCCAGATTTCAATGAAAACAGACAGATGGACAGATGGTCAAGCAAAGAGACGTGTGATAACTTCTCCTGCTGATGACCTACCCTTGTACTCAGGCGTGAACTCTTTCATCTCTGGGGGGAGGGATTCATAGAAGCGCTGCTCCCTGCTGATCAGAGGCTTACACACCGTGTGGTCATCATAACGCATCATACTAGTGTGACCACCAACCTAAACACGAACAGAGAAACACACAAACACACAAGGTTTTGATAAATGATAATAATCATCTATTTAGAGGGACAGTGCATATTAATGAACATTTTGAATGTAAATACATCAGATTTAGCCACATCTGTTGTCCCAACCAATTAAGGTCTCCGTGTCTTGCTCAAGGACAGTTCAGCAGACTCTCTGATGGAACCATGGATCCGTCCGACGGCTAGACTGTCCTACCTCCTTTGCTTTGCCACCCCTAAATACTACACTGTATTTACTATTTACTGCATCCAAAACTGGTGCAGAGTATTGTGATTACATTTTGAATCGATTATGATTACTGAGGTCAATTTTACATTTAATCCTAACTAGGTTATTATTATTCCATAGAAAATGCCAAAAACACAAAGACATGACCCTATAGTACACATAGGGCCGCCACAGAGTGAGGGGCAAGTGACCGACCGATGGAAGATGTCATGGCCACAAGCCACATATCAAAAAGGTGCAGGATTGGGTATTCAATCAACCAATCAGACTTTAATGTCTTTTGTCTCACATTTAAGAACAAGTCCATTCACATTTGACCATTCTTTCGTCTCACCTGGTGTACGAAGGGCTCCAAAGGCACGCCTCCCCCTCGAGGTCCCAATGAAGCTCCTCCCCCCGGCCCCGCCCCCTGCAGCTTGCTCTCCATGTTGATGGAGTGAGGGAGGCACATGGCTCCTGGTGGACGCACGGCGCCACCTGCTGAAAGAGGAAGACAAACACAGGAGGTCACCACAGAGTCACATGATACCCTGCGTAACCGAGTCTTTCCGAAGAGGACTGTGACATCGACATTTGACTCGGACATTCTTCAGTGAGACCAGACAGCTCCAAACCCATAGAACAATGACCTGTCCAGTCACACGCCAGTGGAATTCGCAAGCTCATACGTAGTGTCAATTTACCACAATAGGGGGTTGTCATATTCCTCATGGGGAATTGCAATTCTTCCGCCATCAGAACTGTGCAACCATCAAAACACCTCTGCTGGTGTGGACTTGAGGCTTCAACATCATTTGACACCAACAACACACATCACATGACTCAATAGCGACTCAAGCTGCTACAAAGCATAGTCATTTATTAGTGATGAGAATGCTTGCCAAAGAGGAGCTTGATGATGTGGTGAGGGAGGACACGCAGGTGGCTGGTGTAACAGAGGAAGATGCAGAGGACAGGAGGAGATGGATGATGCACAAAATAAAAAAAATTTAAGAGCAAAAATAAAATTGAAAGGAAACTTAAATTTTGCTGAGAAAAATACCCGTTGTAAAAGAGTTAATTCACTGGGAGATGATCAGAACTCATAACTGTAGAGGGCACTCAGATCATGACTCCTGAAGAAGCTCTCCATGTGTCTAGAAATATCCACAGCTTTAAATCTGGAATTTTGAGATGAGACCTACTGCTAAACAACCTGCTCGGACTGGTTAAGACGAATGACAATCCTTGAGCTGACATTAATAATGCTCTCCCAGCAGAAGACATAGCAACACCACAACATGACACAGTCCTGATAAGCCGGGCTTCATGTGCTGCCATGTTGTTCTTACCTTGTGCATGGGCTCGGGCACGTAGTGAGGGGGAAGGAGGGGCACAGGGCACCACAGGCTGCTGGGAGCGCACACTGGCCCCGGGGGGAGGCGGCGCCAGCCCGACGGCCACCTCACCCAGCCACCAATCAGAGCGGTCAAATCCACTGCACGACAACACAGGGACCCAATCCAATCCAGGGAAAAGGTCAGGGGTAGCGGAGGTGGGAAGCTTCAGTTATTCAGGGTTAGAGCTCCCTGGAGAGATGAGAAAGTCAATGATAGTTTATGAATGCATCTAAAAACCTTGATTCTACCATTCCACCAATCCATCCATCCATCGTCAAATGCTTATCACGGGTTTTGGCTGTGGCAGCCCACCAGCTTCCGTAGTTTCCTCCTGTGGGACTAATGGAGGAATATATGAACTTATCCTAAGTTGGGTTGCAGCGTCATGCTGGAGCCTATCCCAGCGTTCATCAGTCGACAGGTGGGGAAACACTCTTGACAGGTCCCCGTGCCATCTCAGGGCTTGACCATTTTATGGGTTCAGTGGCTTCCAACTACCAGATGACCACCATACATCCTGAGCTATGCTGCCAATCCAAGAATCAGATTTACAGTAACATTCTCCCATGTGTACTGATGAAGGTTTCTACGCTGTCTTTCAGCACTTTCTTCAATTTCCACGCTTACACCGTCAGCAAACTGCATGTGTGTGTGTGTGCGCGTGCACGTGCGTGAGGGGGTTCAGGGAGGAGAGGCCTCAGCGCAAACCCACATCCCTGCTTTCTGCTGATGGCCGAGTGGATATTTCCATCTGAATGTAGATGGCATCACCCTTTACAAACTGTATCCTGTGTTTACTCCGGTTCTCCTTATCTTATGTTCTGTAAGAAAATCTGAAACTATACAGTCAGAAAAATATAAAAAACAGATACACACACACACACACACACACACTTAAGTATACACACTAACCTACATTGACACACACACACACTGTCTGACATGCCTCAGAGGCAGGGAGGATCTTATCCCCCAGACTCTTAGGACATGAGGAAAGAGGCACTGCGGGCTCTGAGCTGTGCTGTCCGTAGCTGTGGCATTGCCCTGAGCATCAGCTGTCACCAGGCATCTGTGGGTCGCTCCACACCACATCGCTTCACTTTGGCCTTCAAATCATGTTTGAAGCATTTGTTTTCCCAACCCTGATGTGATTGGTTGGCTGATGCCAGCGAGCCGCACAGGATCTGTTTTGGCAGCCTATCAGGCGTACACGGTGCCCTGCCCCAAACATAAATGCATACTGACATACACATGCACATACAGACAAACTAATATTGAATACACAAACTTGAATATGACAAAGTTTTAAACAGCAAAGGGGATACTTTCTGTCCACACGGTTTTTGAAGGGATGTCTGTCTTTTTGAACACATTCATATAAAGCAGAAGCCATATAGACATCGTTTCAAGTTAACTCATCACTTATTTGACAACACACATGCACTCTTCCAGCAATCAGCAGTTTGCCAACGAACCATGCAGCTACTGTTCAGCTTAGTCTCACACTCCTATTTCTGTCTTTTCCTCCTGACTCATCTCCCCATCATCCCCCTGTCTCTGTCATGTGTCTTGAGTTTTAAAGCAGGGGAAACCTTCCTTCTCCCAAACTTATGCATGACATTCTGCTAACAATCAGTTGAAAAAGCAACACATTTTCTTCTCAGAGTTGTAGTGGGTGGCCCAGTGCGTTGGCACCATTGGCTCACAGCAGGACGGTGCTGGGTTTGAATCCCTGAGTCTGTGTGTATGTTAAGGCTAATATACCTGAGGCACTTGTGAGGGCTGTGAAACCTGAGTCAAATTCCATGTTTGTGAAAACCCACATGGCCACTAATCGGATTCAGACTGAAGCTTCATCAGGTACTCGTAGAAATAGCTAAATATTCTATGTTGTGTCCTACTGCCTGGATCTTACACCTGAGACTGATTCATTCCTATTGACATGGAAAAAACACAACCCGGAGGCTATGCTGACTGAAAGACAGCAGAATGAAATGAAAGCCAATTTGGCACTAATCAAAATGAACAAAGACCATTGCAAGTGATTAGCATCTGAACCAACCATATGCATGTCCATGCTGGGACAAGCGACAACACACAACCAGACAGACCAAGAAAACCCACTTGTAGAGATTTTCTCAAATACAAGTTGGTTCTATGCATTTATCCTACTCTTGTAAGACTGATGAGGGAATCTCCAATAAAACTAAAATCTTAGGTTATTAAGTAATTAAAAACAAAGATTTCGATAAGTTCCTCGGAAATATTCTACTATACATTACCGACTGCTCCCACCAGGGGGCACCACAGCAGATCATCATCTCCATCTCTTCCTGTCCTCTACATCTTCCTCTGTCTCACCAGCCACCTGCATGTCCTCCCTCACCACATCATAAACCTCCTCTTTGGTCTTCCTCTTCTCCTCTTGCCTGGCAGCTCCATATTCAGCATCCTTCTCCCAGTATACCAGCATCCTTCTCCCAGTATACCAGCATCCTTCTCCCAGTATACCAGCATCTCTCCTCCACACATGTCCACACCATCTCAGTCTGGTCTCTCTGGCTTTGTCTCCAAACCCTCCACCCTGAGCTGTTCCTCTGATGTACTGGTTCCTCTGATATACTGGTTCCTCTGATATACTGGTTCCTCTGATATACTGGTTCCTCTGATATACTGGTTCCTGATCTGGTCCTCCTCCATCACTCCCAATGTAAATCTCAGCATCTTCACCTCCTCCCCCTCCAGCTCCATCTCACATGCTTCAGGAACTGATGAGCCGGATGCCATGGGCTTGAACCCATCAGGAAGGGCATCAGGCTTCAATCCCCTAGGATTAGTGACCTGTCCAGGGTGTTTCCCCACCTTTTGCCAAATGGGCGCTGGGATAGGCATTAAGACAACTGATAGCCTCATCTATCCTGTAAATAACGCGGCAGTCGTACCGAGAAGTACAGTGAATAGAGGGAGACCTGAAGAAGAGAGAGAGAAGGCCCAGAGGAGAAGCAGCTCTAGAGATAGGGAGTTTGGTAAAGAAGATGCAGAGCATGCTTTTGTGCGAGTGTGATGGATGATGCATTTCCTTCGTCTCCTAGCCATTGTGTATCAACAGTGGGAGAACATGTTGTTGTTCACTTTTGTGATTGGTGATCTTTTTAGAGTATGTAGCTTGTAACTTATGGAAAACTCTCCATAAAACTCTCTGCAAGACAAATATTCACACTAACAACCAGCTCACAAACCTCCTGAAAACCACTCAGTGCACGAGCTCCAGACTGGTCAAGAGTGGACATCCGTCTTTACGGGTCACCACTAGTCCCTGCATTGTGAAGGTGGACACGGACTTAGATGGAGCTTGGGGGATTACAGCCAGATGCCCTTCCTGATGCTGCGTGGTGGATTCAAACCCACAACATCTGGCTAGTCAGTTCCTGACATGCATACCCTACCACTAAGCTACTGCAGCTCCTATTTCTAATCAGCAGATGATACCAAGAACCTTCTTTAGTGCATAGTAATGACCATTTAGCATGTAAACAAACCAGATTTAGGCTCATTTTCGTCTGTCATACCAAGCAGTTAGGGGTTCAGTGTCTTGCCCAAGGACACTTCAACACACTCTCTGAAGGAACCGGGGATTTAACCACCGATGTTCTGATTACTAGAGGACCATCCGACCTCCTGAGCTTTGCATTGTAAATCAACTGATATTTCAGTTACCAGTCAGCACATTGGGCCAATCAACCAGCTACACTGCAAACTGTGCCACTGCTACCGCTGCTGCCGCAACAACAGCTACACGGTACACAGCCTTAAAATAAGCCCGTGTCCCCCATCTCTCAGTTCCCATCGCGCCCTGAGACAAAGGATTAGCATGACACAGTCCCTGCCTGGGGTGAGGAGGGGGAGAGAGGAGGAGGATGAGATGAGGGGCGGGGGGCGAAAACGTGATGTACAGCATGGAGGGAGAACAAGACGAGCAGGGCAGAGACAGGACTGCAGAAGATGAGTGAAGCCAATGGTGATGCTCCACAGCTCGTGGTTATGTATGTTTGTGTGAGCCATCCTCTGCAGAGCATCATGTCTGTAGTTAGGCAGAATGCTAATGTCTTTAACTCCCCGCCCACCCCACATACACACTCCTACTACTCTCTCTCTCTCTCTCTCTCTCTCTCTCTCTCTCTCTCTCTCTCTCTCTCTCTCTCTCTCTCTCTCTCTCTCTCTCACATTGTTGTGTTTTGTCTCTCATGTTAGACGTCTCACTGAGCCAAATCTCTAATCTCTTGTGTATGCAAAAGTTGGCAAAAGAATAAACATAAAAC
>OMLC01099802.1:0-10881 GCA_900302585.1 Regalecus glesne
CACACACACACACACACACACACACACACACACACACACACACACACACACACACACACAGAGAGAGAGAGAGAGAGAGACAGAGAGAGAGAGAACATGCCAATTATTTTACAGTCAATCTAGAGTTATATCTCCCCTATCTTCCAATTTCACAATTTTTTATTGTTCTCAATTCTCTCCTTTTACGCCAAATTCACAAGCAGCTGGGATAGATAAAGCATTTTAATGACCCCTCACTGATTTCTACATTTGCTTTAAATTTGCCTTCAACTTAAGACTGAGATAAAGTTATGGTTGTGGTTGAAACTTGCAAGGGCGGTTGTGGCCAATAGACTGGGTCTGGGCTTTTGCTACCCAAGAGCTCCTCTTCAGTTGCACATATCTCTTCTGTTCTGTCCTTTAGTGTTCGAGTGATTAACAATTAATCAAAGTCTGGTTTTACAGAGAAGCACAATACAAAAATTAGTCCATTTACCATTTTAGAAGAAGCTTCATTCATTTGTCATTGTACAAACATACAACGAAATTTGTTCTCTGTATTCAACCCATCCTATTGTATAAAGCAGTGAGCAGCTGCAGCACCCAGGGAGTAGTTAGAGGTTCAGTGTCTCACTCAAGGATACCTCAACTTGTTTTCTGCAGGGGCTGGGGATCGAACCACCAATCACTTGATGATAGCCCTATCTCCTAAACTATGCCATCCCATAAACATCATCAGTGTGAGCAGTAGTCATTATAAATATGTGGATTAAAATAACTGGAGTCATATTTCTTGTTAATATGAATCCTGTATATCTCTTCATGCACTTAAAGATGCATCATGAACAGTTTTGCAGTATCAAAGTAATGTCAACTATCAAGAACAGTGTATTTCAGTTGGGAAATACATGGATTTTTGCTTTTCTGATTTTTTTTCCATACTGAGGACAATTTCTAGGAGGCCATGGTAGTTGAGGGGTCGAGCCTAAGCTTTGGGAACTAACAAGTCAGAGGCTGTGGGTTTTAAGGGCATTAGGAAGGGCACCTGGCATCGATCCTGAACATCTAACATGGGATGGACCGGCGACCTGTCCAATGTGTTTTTCCACCTTCCGCCCAATGAATGCTAGGATAGCATTAGTCGTGACCCAACTCCGGAAAAGCGGTTGATGACAACACATGACATGATGGACACTGGTCAGCCGATGACTATCATTGACTGCAGGTCATAGCTCAGCCACCTTTTTATTCACCGCCACACCAGTGGATGTGAATATATAAAACTTTGGTGCTTTTCCATTGTTCACATGCTGATCAAGAATTAGGTTGACTTTATTGGTCCCAACCGTGGCTATTAAAGGAATATCGCCAAGCTAACCTCAGATCGGCCTCTCAGCTGGACCAGGTAAGGTCTCCTTACTACATGGTGCAGGTTTATTGTCTGTGGCACTGTGCCACACAGGGGAGTGACATCCAGCTTTTTGTTGCTGGTAGAGTTATCTGGTGATTATCAGCAATCGGTTATTTGATGGATGCTCTGGACGCTAAAAGGGAACTGGATCGCTAGATTAATACACATGTCATGTCCCGTAAGTAAGACATATGGTCACCATAAAGCTGAGCAAAGACGGGGCGGTTCAATTAGTGTCAGCGGAGTGAATAGGCGTTGGTAATGAAAATATTTAGCCCATGCACATCACACATTGGTAGTCATCTCGTGTCCCAGTTTTCTTTGGAAAGGAGCGCAACATAAATCCCAGCAATTTTTCAGTCTTAGTGTTCTCTTAAGCATGGAGGATAACCTTTTATTTTTTGGATGGCTCTGCTATTGGACTGGCTGGTGCCCACAAAGAATTAAGACGTATAGGATCGTTTATTGGACTCACAAATGCAAATTGTCATTCAACCTCCACCCAAGCTGTGTTCCACCCACTCTCACAGCACAAGCCTCCTGCTTTGCTGCCGCGTCTGTGAGACCAGGGCCCGAAACAAACGTCTCAATCCTGCCAAGCCCCTGCTTGTGCGTGTGTGTATGTATTCTACAGGCCCTGTATGGGAGCCGACTGGGCTGTGGTTCCCTCAGTAGTCCTGCAGCAGCTGTAACTCGATACAGTACACTCACATTTTTGTTGCCTATCCAAGCTTGTGCGCTTGCCACGATTTTGGGTTCAGTTAAACTTGCTGTAAAACAGCACTGTGCACTCTTAAAGAGGGGAACATGTAATCAACATCTAATGAACACGGTATGCTATGCTATAGAAGATGGTTATCAAACCCACTTGGCAATAAAGTCGACATGCTGCTACAGATTGGCCTTTGATTCTGCATCGCCGTGCCTCTTGGCTACGTTTTAACGCAGGTGTCAGTCTATACAGCAGCGTTCAAACAGTCCAGGCAGCTGAACGCATCATCTCCCAACTGGGTGTCCAGTTCATCCAGGGTTGCACTCTATAGAGACCATTGCTAAAGAAACTATGTACTTGACATGGCAAAATTTCGACTTGACAGATCCAATATTGTTGTCAATTTGAATTTGGATTATGTTTTCTCCTCATCGCACTCTTTTTCAACTTCTCTTACGTTTTCTCCCAGCCATCTCTCTTTCTTTCTCATAATTTTTGCTGTTGGCCAAACTCCCACTACACTAACATACACAGCTGTCCTTCAGAGAGAAATAAATAAAATGTGTGCTCTCTGTGTGTTCCAGTTAGAAAAGGACAGAGTAAACCGCATGGCCTCGATTTTAGAGCCATCTTATTCTTGACCAAAGTTAGCATTTGTCGACGCTACAGTATATGTAAGGGGCAGCAAAGCTCAGACGATTGGGTGGTCATCTAGTAGTCTGAGATTGGTGATTTGATTCCCTGGTCCCTGCAGAAAGCATGTCAAGGTGTCCTTGACCATGACACTGAGCCCCTAACTGCTCCCCAAGTGCAACGTGGCAGCGTCGCTCACCGCTCCTATACAACAGGATGGGTAAAATCCAGAAAATCAATTCCACTGGCCTTGGTCATGTGGCAAAATAAATCTATCCATCCATCCATCCATGTAGTTCATATCAAATGTCTCTCTCTCCATCCATCCATCCTCAACCACTCATCTGAAGTTGGGCTGAGGAGTCATGCTGAAGCCTATCCCAGTCCTCAGTGGGCAAAGGCAGGCACACACCCTGGACAGGTCACCATTCTATCACAGGCTTATCAAATGTCTCTCTACCAGTAATTCTCAAGATGATTTACATTTGACCACTGAACTCATGTTTTTGAGCCATGCAGTAGGATTATCAATCACACAAAATGATGATTTGGATGAGTGATGCATTTTAACTATCCAGTAAACTGAACATTTTATCTACATAACAAATGGTGGACATATGTATCATCGCCTTGTTATCTGAAACCCCACTATAGCATCAAATCCCTTTACTTGTATTGTAGGACTTCTTCTTTCAGCTTGTTCCCTGTTATTCAGAGGTCACCACAGCAGATTTGATGGTTTCTATTGGTACCATGTGAGGGCACAACACCAATGGTGGCTGCTGTTAACCTGGGCCTCGACTGATCTAGTATGATCTTGTCAATCTCCATATTGACTTGGAAAAATTTGATGTCAGATACCCTTTACTTCTATTGTGGGAAGATCTCCTCTATCGTACTCTGACATGATGAAGTTCAGTGTTTTGGTACCATAATCACCCCCCCCCATGTTGTAGGGTGCCTTCAAGCTATTGGTATAGCTATTAAGGTATGGGTTCAATGGGTAATTTAGTAAAGCAAATTAGCTCAGATTATCAATTATTAATGCTGATAACGATAGCCATGGGAGAACGGTTTGAGACAATTGTTCCCTACTAAACCAAAATACCAAGCAGATCCTCAAGCTGAAAATCAATGTCACACTGCACTAGAGATTGGTGCAAAAGAATCAGTCCATCGTGACCTAATGGGCTGAACGAATGCAGCATGCCTGTTGCCAGTGGATAGTGTTAGTGGGACTGTGAGTCATGTGAGTATGAGTCAAGTGGAGTATGACTCAGATAAGCTGTTGAGTCATCAGACTCCCATTGTGGGGCTGGCTTACTAGCTTTTTAAACTATAATCATGTATATTTACAAGAGCAAAGCCACTTTATTTTTTCATTCTATTCTTAAATGAAATGTATTCTCTGCATTTAACCCATTCTATTATATTGGAGCAGTGAGCAGCTGAAGTGCCCGGCAGACCAACTCCAGGAGTATTAATCCTAACATGCATGTCGTTTTGGTGGAGGAAGGAAACCAGAGCACTGGAGGAAACCTACACAGACACAGGGAGAACATGCAAACATAGAAAGAAGTTGGGATGGGATTCAAATCCAGGCGCTTGTTGCTGTGAGGCAACAGTGCTAACCACCAGGCCACCATGCTGCCACTTGAGCACTTATACATTTCAACATTATGTGTCTTTGTTTCTGTGCCCTTTCTTTCTATTTTGGATCACCGGATCACCACGACATCATCAAAGTTATATTGGATGTGATCTGGTTAGAACGTTCTCATTCCAGGGTCTTGCATATGGCCAGCTATAATTCCCAGGGTGAATTAAAAGTAACATAAAAATAAGGATGAATTGCAGTGTGCCCTCAATATTTAAAACAAAAGACTAGCTGTGAATGGTTTTCTCAGCATTTTTGAGTGGAAAATGTGATATCAAAGTATAATTGTATTAGTTGTTGGGTCTTGAGCATGCAGTATGAGTCAGAGAGTGGGTGGCAGCAAGAGCCTCATTGTCTGAACATGAGTCTTAAGATCAGTTTGAATGTGAATTCATCGAGTCTTCTGAGACCTGCTTTCAGTTCAAATTCAGGTCAGCAAGTCTTGTGCAACATGCATCTTTTTTCTTCATAACTTCTCTATAATAATTCATTAATTTTTTATGTCAAAATATAGACGTACTGTACAGTGGCTTCAGAAAGTATTCACCCCCCCTTCATTTGTCACAAAGTGATACAAAAAATATTGAAATTGGGCTTTTTTAATCCTAAAGATGTTATTGGGGATCAATTCCCTCTGTACGAGATTGAATATTGGACTTCTATCCCAGAACACAAGACTGGGCAAGCACACATCTCCAGCCTCATCCTGAGCTCTGGCATCCCTCAGGGCTGTATGCTAAGCTCCCTCCTTTATGCACTGTTCACACATGACTGTTAACCCATCCATAAATCAAACAGTATTGTTAATTTCGAATGTGATAGAACAGCTACCGGACTCATACCAGACAGCGACGAAGCCGTAAACAGGTAGGAGTTTCAGAACCTGACAATGTGGAATGCTAACAACAATCCGGTCTTAAACACCAAAAACACTAAGGAGATTTTTGTGGATTTTAGAACCTCCAAGAAGACCACATACAGTCCTGTCCACGTCTAAACATAGATTGTGATGGGGGCTCTGATGGCATAGGGGGTTAAGGTGATGTTTACCGCATCTCTGCATCATGCAGTTGGGTGTTCAAATACCAGCTGGGCTGTTTCCAATCACGGCCAGAGGTACATAGTTAGTGGGGCATAATTGGCTAAGCCTCATATGGGTATAGGGTTTAGGTTAGATAAAGGATTCTAGGTGTCCCCATCTGGGTCGTCTGGGCGCTTGCGGCTAAGAGAACAGAAAGTACTCTCGCTTCATTCCCCTCCGATGGCCAATGAATAAATGAGTGGATTGATTCCTTTATCAGTCCTGCAAGGAGAAATTTGGATTTTTCTCCATTTTAACCCATCCTACTGTATAGGAGCAGTGAGCTGCCAACATAAGGCACTCGGGGAGAAGTTAAGGGTTCAGTGTCTTGCTCAAAGACACCTTGACAAGCTTTCTGCAGGACCGGGGATCAATCCTGTTACCTTTCGATTCCTAGATGACTGCTCTACCCACTGAGCTATACCGCCCCAAGCACTGTGCTTTCCCGACTAGACCTTGATGTGTGAAATAGTGAGGGGTAGTCATCATGTTACTTGAAGGAGACACATGCTAAAGCTTCCTCCTTCATGTAGACGCTCTAGAGGGGCATAAAAGCAACAGATCCAGCAAGGTAACCTGTGAAATTCAGGTGGAGGAAAAAAAGGACCAAAAAAACCCCCACAATAAAAAACCAAAACCAAAACAAGAGACCAGGGGTGCTCACACTTTAACATGCAAACTACTACACTTTACGCCATTGTTTGCACATGCACAGTGACAAGTCAGATGTCATCTTACTGGCATTCCTGTATATCAATCAAGTGAAGAGATGGATGATAGGCTGATGTCTATTTATTTTATGCAATGCGATCTACCCACACTACCTTTGCAATTGACTGGTAGGTCGCAATCGACCTATTGAGCACCCCTGACGTAGACTGTGGAGAGCTCCTAGCTTCAAGCTCCTGGGAGTCACAATTACAGAGGACCTATCCTGGGCTGACAACATCTCAGTAGTGGTGGGTAAAGCACAACACCTTTACTTTCTGAGGAGGCAATGGAGAGCCAACCTACCACAAAAGCTACTTTTCAACTTTGACAGACACACCACAGAGAAAATCTTAAACTGCATGGCAACCTGGTACAGCAGCTGCACTAAAACTGACAACAACAAAAACAAATCAAAAACTCAAACATGCTGTGAAAACATCACAGGACATTGTTGGCATTGAGCTGCTATCTATCACTAGAACCAGTTCAGAGCCTTTGCTGTGTGAGGAGGCCTAAAAACATCATAAGATACATCACACACCGTGCACACCATCTGTTTCAGCTCCTCCCAACAGGTAAGAGCTTCAGATCATTCTGCACATGAAAAAAATAGACTGAAAAACCATTTCTCTCTAGAACAGAAAAATAAGGCAAATAAGCAGTATAAATATAATGGGTAAAGTCCTCCATTACATTACAGGTATTTGGCAGATGCTCTCATCCAGAATGAAGTACGAGTGTATAGGGTCAAGGTACAAAAGATACTGGAGCAACACTAGAGCTAAGTAACGGTCATAGTCCCTTCATGGCTCCAACACAACATCAAGTAAGAAGAGACCCTAACCAGAATAAAACTTAAAATAAGGAACTTAAACGAGGTACTTGTAAAATGCAAAATACAAAACAACAAAATGCACTTTAGCATTACACAAACCTCAGTCCCCAACAGCTATGGGAGGTTGTGGGGTGATGGAAGCCACAGCTCTGGGAAGAGGCTGTTCTTCAGTCTGATAGTTCAGACCTCAATGGCCCTACATCTCTTTCCCAATGGCAAGGGGACAAACACACTGTGATCTGTATGGGTTGGGTCCCTGCTTATGTTGCTAACCTTCTTTTGTAGACCACTAGCATACACTGTATCCAGGTTTGGGAGCACAGTTCTTACAATCTTCTGTGCCAATTTTACCAACTGGACCAACTCCTTCCAGTCGGAGGCCATGCAGCTGACATACCACATGGTGGCACAGTAGCTGAAGCAGTAGCTGAAGCACCTTTCTATGGTGCTTCTGTAAAGAAATTACTAGAAGCAGAGAGAAAAGTTTGGCCTGTTGGAGTTTTCTTTGGAGAAAAAAAGCCTATGCTGAGCTTACTTCACAAAAAGGGAGATTTTGCAAGAGACCATACAAGATCTTTTGCTTTATAGACTATCAGAAATTTCATTTCACTGAGGGGCTGCCACCATTGGTTACTAACAAGTCACTTTAAGCCATTCCATCTGTCCACCACACCCTTACTGAATTTTTGCAGAGGATGTTTTGCACCTCAGATGTTGTATTGTACTTTATTAATATATGTACTTTGTATTGCTTATATTTTGTATTTATTGTTCTACTTTGATATTTCTTATCCATCTGTCTGTCTGTTTATTTTCTATACACAATGAGGTTGACACAAATGTAATTTCATTGCGCTTGAGAAATAGCAGTAGATTTCTTGAATCTTGACTTAAGGTCTTTCCTTCTCTCAGTTGTCAGACTCCGTAGTCACCACTGCTCCCCCAATGGACCAAATTCACAAGACACATATTGTTTTCATACCATTTAGGTAACGGCCGAGTCGTTTTTTTCTGTTCATACCGTATATTCCGTTCATATTTGTAGCATTACCCCTCGTTTACATTGCTTTAATATATTTTATGTCTGCTTAGATTTTATGCACAGATTGTACTTTCCACTTTGCTGCTGTAGCACCGCAAATTTCCTCCAATGGTACTAATCAAGGAACATCTTATCTTAACCATCTCAGCTGTACTAGCACACTACAGAGGCAACAAAACATAACAAAATGTAAAAAAGTAAATTACCTTAATTACTCGGCAAGGGCTAGGCTACAACATAATTTGGCATAATGTCATTTGAACACTAGTGGGGGCACTTCAGAAATCTGCCTTTGCATGTCTATTGTTAAAACGGTCAATCAAATCTGATTACATTCAGAAACATAGATCCACATTTTTTGGAAAACAATAAAAATACAACAGTTGTAAAGCTAAAACATCAGCTCACAAGTCCACAATGTATAAAGTATGTACAAAGAGAGCAAAATGAGAGGGTATACATTGTAATGTGCCGTAAGTGGTCACTAGACAAGAAAAGCACTATATAAGAGCATCCATTTACCTTGTGTCACTTTGTCTAAGCTCAATTATATTTACATTTGTTTGAATAAGCTAATTAAAACATGAATGTGTACATAAAAGTCCTTGACACAGCATGAAAAGTGCTAACGTCACTAGCCAAAAACATAACTTGCACTGGTCCATCCTGATAGGTTTAACTAGATTCTGACTTGATCAATATATGTTACCTGCTGCCTTTTAATTTATGCTTCACGGTACTGCAGTCTGAAATAATTGTAAAACGCTCATCTTTTGATGTTATATTGTTAAAACTTGAATTGATTTATGGTAATAGACCATCAGTAGCAAACCGTACAGCTACCAGATCAAGGCCTTAATTCAAAGAAAACAAACATGCGAACCAGCAGCAAAATCATCTAATAATAGCTGAAGTTACTCACCATATGATGGTCATTTGAGATGAAAGCCTTTCTTCATGTTATTTTCCATAAAGTGGGCAATGGCGGGGTCATAATACGTAAGAAGTAATTCCAACAAGAGTTCCTCTTCGTTACAGTTCCTCTGCGACACCTGCGGCAGTCGCCATCATGCTAATGATACCACCGCTAGCTTAAACAAAAAAAAGGGGATGATCTTTCCCGTTACGTGACAAATAGTCGCACTACCCTGCCTTAAAAAATCCGTTTTTACGTGTCACTACCAGTTAGTCACCAAGTCGTTGGGATAGATACGGACTTAAAATAGAGTCTGGGGAATTAATTCTGGATATCCGTCCACAGCGACTTCAAATCAACAACATCTGGTTTAGCGTCTCCCAACGCATGCGCTCTACCACTGAGTGACTGCGGCATGTGGGCGTCTCCCTCCAACCCGGACATTAATGGATATAAATCACAACGCCCCGTCTTTCAAAAATTATTTTGATTGGTTAATTATGCGGTCACTCTACCCACCATACACTTTAACTCTTCTCAAATCACAGAGGCTGTACCCAAACCATGGCGTCCATCTATTCCACTTAGCAAATGCTAGTATCACTCTCGTTAGGGGTCACCACAGTGAATCTTCCATCTCCATCTCTTCCTGTCCTCTACATCTTTCTCGGACACACCAGCTACCCCCATGTCCTCCATCGCCACATTGTTAACCTTCTCTTTGGTCTTGCTCCTCTTGCCTGGCAGCTCCATATTCAGGATCCTTCTCCCAGTATACCAAATCTCTCCACACATATACAAACCATCTGTCTTGTCTCTCTTGCTTTGTCTCCAAACCATCCAACCTGAGCTGTTCTTCTAATAAAATGGTTCCTGATCTTGTCCTTCTACATCACTCCCAATGAAAAACTTAACATTTTCAACTCTGCCTTCTCCAGGTCCTGTCTTTTTGTCTCCACACCATACAAACATCTCTCTACTCTTGCTGGCACCCATCTGTCATAACCCCCTGACACTCTTCTCCACCTGCAGAAGGTTGAGACTGAACGTTCCACCGCTATGAGTGATGAAGCGTTCCTCACAGTGAACGTTATGTCCAGATGAACTGATTCACCTTTTTCTGACAACTTCTCCAGTGTATCACACAGTCAACCCTGTTTGGGAGAATGCGTGCAAGGAAGCCATTTTCGATAAAGACGGATATTAAGTCCCACTTGGGGTTTGCTGGAAGCCATATGGCAACATCAGATACGTTCTGGAGGAGGATTTGGCGTTGAGTTTCGTCTCCTCGGCTCTCAAGCAAAGCGCTGTGTTTGGCACAAGCCAACGAGAGGGATCATAATCATGCATACACATCAAAGGTGTTCAAGAGCTCCAGCCCCGAGCTAATCCAGCCAAGCTAACACCAGCCAAGCTAAGACCAGCCGTGCTAACACCAGCCGGGCTAACAGCCGTCAAGCTAACACCAGCCGGGCTAACAGCAGTCAAGCTAACACCAGCAGCACTAACAGCAGCCAAGCTAAAATCAGCCGGGCTAAACAGCTAAAGCTCAGCAGTCGGGCTAACAGCAGTCAAGCTAACACCAGCCGTGCTAACAGCAGCCAAGCTAACACCCTGCCCACCGCCATTCACGTTGGAGGCAGTGCTGGGTTAAGGGGGTGAGTTTCAGCAGGAGTGACTGACGCTTTATCACCACTGAGGACACCACTGAGGACACAGTGGGCGAAGCCAAATTTAGGATTTGCCCTATGAGGACCTATGTCTAAGGTCAAGTTTGATGTTGCCATGGGCAAATTACCCAAAGCACAGGGCAAAATTATCTTCAGTCACTTAGAAATTAAGGTTAAAGCTAAACCAGATCCCAGACATATGAAGGAATGAAACTATACAAGTTTTTTACAGTT
>OMLC01099807.1:0-10948 GCA_900302585.1 Regalecus glesne
TACTCCTCTTACAAAGGAGCGGAGAACAAATTAAAGGATGACGACTTCGAGGAAGACTCCATAGACATACCGGACAACCCCCCCGCCAGCCTTTACACAAACATCAACGTGTTTGAAAACTATGACGCCACCAAGGCGTACAGCAGTATAGCGGATGAATACTTCTGGGGCAAGCCTCCCTCCACGGGGGACTTCTTCGTCATCGTCTTCAACAAATCAGCAAAGATCAGCAAAATTAAAATCATTACAGGTACGGACGATCGTCAGAATGACATTCTGCGCCGCGGTGCTCTGGAAGTAGGGCAAAAGCTGGTGGAGACCAAGCAAGGGAGGCAATGTACTTCCTATATCACATTAGGAGAGTTTAAAAGCGGCACCATCGAGGTTCACAATGTGAATCATAAGATCGGCTTTGACACGGAGTGCATACGAATAGTCATTACTGCCAGTCAAAGGGAATGGCTCATCATAAGAACTATCAGCTTGTGGACTACACAGCCAATGAGTCAATAAGGGAGATGGGACATTTTCTTTACTCTCTAAATGTATTAGTTTTGAATGTTTCACAGTTCGTTTTGGACTACTGGTAGAGATTCCTATTTGTGCATTTTTGAAATTATCCATCTTTTCTTGGATTGTCCAGAGATCAATGTTTTCATTGTGCTTTTCCCTAGGAATTAAATTGAGTAATCTGTATGGGGGCTTTCTAGTGATTTTTCTTTCTGAACGAAAGCATTCATGTATGAAATTACTCTTACTTAGCTGTATCAACTTTTTCGAGAGGCAGAATTTCCCTTCAAAAGGGTTTAAAATCCCTTCATTAATAACTGTGCACTTTGCCTGCCATTATGCACCTGTGGACCAATTCTTCTTGTCACCGTGTGCACTTTGGCTTTAATTTGGGTCTGATAGTATTATTTAGATAAGTTGAAGCAGAAAATACTGTTATTGTTGATTGCCCTAAGGTCAGATCAAAATATAGGCTTGGTTATATCCTTATTTAGCCATATACTCCATCCAGCATGTTTAGAGATAAACATAAAGGCAGGAAGACTCCGGACATAAAGCTGGATAGAATCTGTGCCATGATTTAGTTCTGTGAACACATCAAGCCAAATTGAACGTGATTTAAATAGCATCAAAATGTTGTGTGATCAGGACAATCATGGATGATGGCATTGTGATGATGGGGTAGACTAGTGATCTTAGCCAGCCTATTTAATGCTTGTTTGAGGACTTTTCCAATGCTGCTATTGTGAGTCACTGGCAGCACCGATAAAAGCCACTAAAAGATACAACCTACACTTGTTTTTTTTAAAAACAACGTTCTATATATTCCATTAAGTTCCATTGAGTATTGATTTTTATATTTAACAACTGTCATTGCCATATCATCCATTTGTTTCTTACAAATTAACAATTTTGTTGAAGTATCTCAAAATGAGTAAAATAATTTCACTTTTTTCTAAAGTTAAACCAAAAGATTAACAATAATAATAATAATAATAATTCACTTGTTGCAAGACAACATATGTCTTGTAATAAGAATAAGAATCTTAAACGATTCTCAAAGTGTGGATACAAGTGAAACTAGCAGTGGAGAGAAAATCAACTAATCTCCTCCAAACAGCAGAATTTGTTTTCTATTTATTTTGAGATAAATTTAATTTCACCTGGGATATGTCTTGATGCATGCTCAATAATCCAGGTTGGGAAATCACAAAAAGAGGTGAATCTGTTCAATTGGATCAGAAGTTTATTGGGAAACGTTTCGTCACTCACCAGGTGACTTCTTCAGTCTACGTACTTCACGTATCAGGGGCAATACTACAGGCAGAAGCATGGGTGTGCTATGGGTTCCCCTGTTTCTCCTATAGTGGCCAACTTATACATGGAGGAAGTAGAGAGGAAGGCTCTGGCTTCATATACAGGGACTCCACCGAGTTACTGGTTCAGGTATGTGGACGACACCTGGGTTAAAATTAAATCCCAGGACGTACCACAGTTCACTGAACACATTAACTCAGTGGACGCCCACATCAAATTCAAAAGGGAGGATGCTAAAGATGGCGTGTTGGCTTTCCTAGACTGTGAGGTGAAGGTTGGTGTGGGGGGTGGTTGTTTGTTAGCGTGTACCGCAAACCCACACATACGGGCCAGTATTTACGGTTTGACTGCCACCACCCTCTGGAGCATAAACTGGGAGTCATCAGGACTCTGTACCACCGGGCTGACAACGTCCCCACTGACTCAGTGGCCGGGGAGGAAGAGAAGTCCCATATTAAACAGGCCCTGGTTAAGTCTGGTTACCCTAACTGGGCGTTTGTGAAAGCCAGGAAGGGTCCCAGACAGAGCTCAAGCCAAGTGGAGGGAGGGGAGGAGCCAAAGCGTAGACCGGTAGTGATTCCGTATGTGGCGGGAGTGTCGGAACAGTTGAAACATATTTTCCAAACATCGCGTCTCAGTTGCTTTCAAACCTCAAAATACACTGTGTCAAAAGTTGGTCCACCCCAAGGATCGGGTCCCCCGGCACAAACAGAGTAACGTAGTGTACGCTGTTAAATGCCAGGAGGAATGCAGTGACTTGTACATCGGGCAGACCAAACAGACGCTGGCTAAGAGGATGGCGCAGCATTGGAGAGCTAACACGTCAGGCCAGGGCTCTGCGGTCTACATCCATCTACAGGTTAGTGGCCACTCATTCAAGGATGATAATGTTCACATCCTTGATAGGGAGGAACGCTGGTTTGAAAGGGGGGTGAAGGTGCCCATTTATGTTAAGAGGGAACGACCGTCTTTGAATAGGAGTGGTGGCCTGAGAGTACATCTGTCGGCGTCTTACAATGGCGTGATTGCAAATATTCCCCAATCCTTTGTGAATGGTGTTCATTGCCACTGAATGTGCAGTTGATCACCCAACTTACAAATGAACCCAGCCTATTGTTGTGTAGTATCAATGTACTGTTTATAAGGGGGGGGGTTGTTTTCAGCTCAGACTGAAGAAGTCACCTGGTGAGTGACAGAAATTTTCCAAATAAACTTCTGATCCAGTTGAACTGATTCACCTCTTAATTGTTAACACCACAGATCTTTTTCGGCCCCAATTTTCCCCATCCATAAACCAGCGATGCTCTTAATGCAGCTGAAATGCTATCTCAAAAGATAATTGCAGGGTGATTTCAATCAAATTTAGGGCTGGTGAGGACACAGTCTGATGTCTAGCTCAAGCCTCCAAACAGGAACATATCACTGTTTGTGTGCCGGTGTTAGATTATAGGAAATGTCTCCAGCCACTAGACCTCTCTGTCCGTGGACATGCAACTTGTTGAGCCCATTAGAGTGCCACCAACATGCACAGACATTTTAGGGGGCCGAAAAAAAGGAACACATCCTCTCAGCCAATGAGGGCCTATATCCGCTGTCACGCGACTTCCCATTGGCCAAGAGAATTACATTACCACGAACGGTTTAGGAAACACTGATTCGCGTTTCCACAAGCGGCCCAAGAGAAAGGAAATGGGCTGCGGCCTGGGCATAGCCCGTACTTGTGTACGTCTTTTGACTGTAGATGAATTGAGGCTTCTCCAAAACGGACAATAAAATTCAATATAATGTTTTACTGGATTGTATTATACAATGGCTGTAACTCTGCCTGTAACATGACACCACTGTAGTGAGGGAGCGGCTGGGGTTGTGTCAGGATTGCGGCTGTGGCAGGTTCATTGAGCCTTTAACAAGGAACTGATGAAAACAAGAACCTGATCCACGTTCCCCGAGGCAAAGAAATTAGGTTAAGAGAACTCCACTTTGTGTATCCCTTTTCTGTCCTGTTGCCAGGAGGATTGTCCATGGATGTCAAACAAAAACACAACACTTAGTCAAGCTATCATATTTCCATATCATCAGGTCTGCAATCACACTTTTTTAAAATTCTGAAAATTCCTTCTCAGCTATTATCTTGATGCATAATAAGATAATCCAGGTAATAATCCAGGTAAGGTAATCACAAAAAAAGGTGTATCGGCTCACTGGATCCGAATATTATTCAGAAATGATTCGTTACTCAAACGAGTGAATGTGCAGTCAATGGCCAACATGCATATGAAACCAGCCTTTTGTTGTGTGGCACGTAACCTTATTGTTTATTAGGGTGCAGTCAGCTCAGACTGAAGATGTCACCTGTTAGAGTGACGAAACGTTTATGAAAAACGTCTGATCCAGTTGAACATATTCACCGTTCTTTGTGCTTCTCAGCAATCGTATACCTACTGTTCATGAGGCAGGAGGTAGAACTATGAGTAACTCTTCAAGCGTTGACTCCCCACTAGATGTTCTTATGTTATCATTAAGATCATACGATGCCTTTGACACAGTTGTCCACCCAAGCTGTCCAAATGCTGTGCCTTTCTAATTTGTGAAGTACTACAGACTTTATCATTTTTCCCTCACCGTTGAACAGTAAATTGATTTTTGGAAACTGTGACTGACAATTTAAAGCCACGGGGTGACGCTAAAGGCTTAGTAAGCTATGAGCCGTCACTCACCTCTTTAGCTGACGCAGTTTTAAGTTGCGTTAGAGTTTGGTCGAACAACTTAACGCCAATTCCCCTTTGTTGTTTACATTCATCCACAAACGTTTGCTGTCTGTAATTTACCGTAGCTGTTGTTCCTCATCCAGGCTGTGACTTTTATTTTTCTATAGATAAGGATTCTATTTGCAGTATTTGGGGCCGTGGTAGCTCAGTAGCGCACTTAGGGAATTGACAAGACAGATGTTGCAAGCTCGAACCCACCACGGGGGTGTCAGGTAAGGCATCTGGCTCAACCCCCCCCATCCAAATCCGTGTACATCCCCACAACGTCAAGACGTAAAAATGGACCACTCGATTCTATTTGCGTTTTTATTCACATTTACGATGAGGATGAGCAGCTGTAAAGTCAACACCATCAACTGATTTGGATAACAAACACAAAACAGATTATTTTGTTGTTTGCTGTGAGGGAAGTCGTCCATTTAATATGGCTTTCAGAAAAAACGGAAAGGATTCGAAGATGTTGAATATTAAGGTTATACATGTCCACTGAATTATCCTCATATGGCTTTTACCAAAACGAGGATGGGAGGGATGGAGAAATGAAAACGCTTTTAAGAGTAATCCATTGAGTGCGCTTCTTGAAACTCACATCCACCTCCGCAGACTTCTGCTGCGCGACTATCCCCATGTCAATTTGAGAGACATTTGACCGGGGATCAATTTCCAATCAATTAGAACCATGACGTAAGGCACGGTGAAAGAGGGCGTGGCTTGATGACGCATTGCGGTTTGCGAGATTGACTGTGAGGGGCGCGCCCCCGCCGCACAGGTTACGCGCAGGCGTACGAGAACCACCACCGACACATGCGTGTATACTGGCGTAGGTAGCACTTGAATCAGGTGCCGGAGAGTGATGCTGTCCCGTCTTGACATTGAAGGGAGGGTAATCTTGTGCGTTTCGTCTCAACACAACGCCAAACTATGATAGCACGGTTAAACAAATGTCTCGTTGAGATATTAATCTGACATGGCAACTTTGAGGTCACGCTGAGTCGCTCCGTTGCAGAGAACTCGCCAGCTGGGAGTGCGCACTATTTTCTTTTTGCGCCGCTCCCGAGGGCTGTCAGATGATTAGCGATCGATAGGATTGATCTGATTGTTTTTTCTTTCTTTTGATTATTTGGTGTGGGATCATGACAACGGGACAGGATGAAAGCTCAGTTCGCGTGGCGCTGAGGTGAGTAACTTTGTTTTTATTTGTTGTTTTTTTCTCCCCCATTTGTATCTTGGCTACCAAGACATTACGTTAGCCTCTGTTGGTGGAACGGTTTTTACTAAGCCCACCTGTCACTGACGCTGGCCTGTGACGCTGACGATGTCAGCAGCATCTGTTGATACGCGGATGCGACTATCTCCATCTTTCATTTCACTGTGCACAGGGGAGAGGTTCACCATCGCGTCCGACCACACTGATCATATTTCTATTTTGGTTTCTATTTCTATTCGGGGTCAGGCTTTAATTATAAGCATGCATCCATGTCGGGCTGTCCAGTTTTCTATTCGCGTGTGCAACGGTGACTCACTCTTTTTAGGCATGACCCCCTCCCCCCCACCACCCTCCGCTATGCCCAGCGTCCCGCCTCTCACCTGTACAGCGAACGCACAGGACGCCTTTTTACATTGCAGCTGCTGTCTTATAAAGATGGAGAGAGGGGGAGGGGGGGGGTATCAAATTCTGCCTCTGTTGTAAATTTGGCCCCGGTCCACACCGTCGTCATCCTGGGCATCCTTTGCAAGACGGCTGCTAAGCGACAGTTAATCGATGAAAGAAGGGCTTTCTTGACTGTTAGGTTTCAAGGAATGGACAGTCAGCCGTTCAGTGGAGCTCTGCAATACTGTCAAATGTTCTCTTTGTCTCTGCTCATGTGAGTGGCAGTGCAGTCTTGGCTCTTCTCTCGTTTGGAGATCAAGTAGTCTTTATTCAGCTGTGAAAGCCTTTCAGTACAAGAGCAGAGATGGCTTGTTCGCTGACACTTAACAACAACAGAAAGTGTGTGAGTGTGCTGTTGTGTTAAAATGGGGCCTCTCCCACCTATGGTAGCTGGTGAGGTGGAACAATGACAGTGGTATATGAGGCAAGCCAGCTGGCCTGACATCTTTCTCCCTCTCTCTGTTTCCGTTGTCCTGTGTCTGCCCGCCTGTCTCACACAAGTACAAGAGGGCGTGCTCCGAGTACTCTGCTATGTATAAGATGAGCGTGGTCATTGATGGCTACCTCGAGGAAGGCCGTGCATGCGTTTCTCTTATCCACGCCATCATTTTACATGCTCATATGTTCCCAATATTTTTTACGTGCTTGCACGTACCAGTATTCACTTATTGTGGGCGGATATAAGATTTATTCAGCACCTCCGTTGGGCCAGTAGAACTATTAGGCCTCCAATTAATAATGAACTAACCAGGAGTCCAGCAAGGAGATCTACTTGACCTTTGACCACCCTCCCTTACATGACCCCACTGTCTTATTGAGGTTCTTTCAGTTTACCAGAAAGCACTCTTTCTAGAAACATACACTTCTGGTAGCTGTTGGCGAGATATATATTCAGTGCATGGTTCTTTGGTATGTGTTGATATAAGATGAGATGGACTTGACTGATCCTCAAAGAGAAACTAGGTTATTAGAGCTGCAAATATATTCTTGCAAGTTTGACAAATATGTTTAATAGATGAATAATGAATGAGGAAAAAGTAAACTTAGAGAGGAGGGATGCAGATGAAATGTTTCTTTGATGGTAAAAATAGCCCTGGGGTGGCTATTTTCAGATTTAGGTTAAACCTACAGATTGATTGATGATCATTTGACATATATCACTTTGACAATCATAGCTAAAGTATGTCAGCTTCACTGTCACGTTCGAGTGAAGTTGATTTTTTTGTTTTGTTTTTCCCCAGGCTTGGCAACCATTTATTTCCTATTCTGGCCAACTGGAAGGATTATCTCCTGCATGACTTTGGGTTTTGATAATTATGAAATCTAGGCAGTGTAATACCATAAGCATCCACAGTAAAGCAGATCATATCAAGGGTGTTATAAATGTTCTACTTGTGTGTGTGTGTGTGTGTGTGTGTGTGTGTGTATTGCTATCAAAGTCATTATTATGGTGGTTATTGGTTTCGATATGTAGGTATTTTTGTATACCATGCCACAGATATGCAAATATGCCCTGTCATCTACCTCTTAAAGGATGCAGGGGTTTGATCAGATTGTTATCCTACCTTGAAGCCTGCTCAATAATCCAGGTAAGGAAATCACAAAAAAGTTGAATCACTTCATATGGATGCATTGTGGTGTGTTCCATTACTCATCCAAATGGTTTCTTTAGTCTCAACTGCCTGCGGGTATCCCCACCCTCATAGTAGATTGTTGACAGTTCTCATGTGCCCCAGCAGTTCAGATTGGGTGTGACCGTGCCATCCACGTTTCATTTCCTCTGCTGTTTACATCTTTGAACCCACTCTGACTCTGCAGGAATGGAATTGGCTTCTGCCCATATTCTGCTATAGCTCTCAGTGAGAATTGGCTCTGGGTGAATGGAGTTAGTTTGATTTCTGAAATGTACATATAATGTAAAAATGCAGCTGATCCTATGAGCTAACATTTTCAAGATGTAGTGTCTTCTTATTGCCCGTTTATGTATTTCATACCTCTCGAGTGCTCTGTGGTTTATCAGGCTCGGTTTAAGTGGCTATGCATCCCTTAGGGTTGGGCAATCCCTTTTTAAATCCCCAGCTTAGCTCAACGGAGGCCAACCTGTGCTTTCAAGCGGGCCACAAAGGTACACATTGCATAGGGATATTTGCTCCTGATATGCATTTATGAGCCTAGTGTTTGTTTACCAAGTGTATGCGTGGTGTGCACAGTATTTGCAGTGCATTGGGAGAGAGTTAAGCTGCTCCCATTCCTGACTCCAGTATAGTGCAGTTTGTACAGTATTGTGTCTATGTGCACGGGACAACACACCACAACTGTGATGGGAAGGGTAAAGGTGGAACGGGTACTTGCTGAACCTGTCTGCAGAGGCAATTACTGCATCAAAATCATACCAGAAGGCAGGATTATAATTGATCTTCTGCATGCATGTTGACTGGAATGTGTTGTGACTCAAACTAAGGCAGAGTCTCAAGCATGGTGGATATCTGTTGCAAAAACTTGCTCCGTGATATGATGCAATTACTGCCGGGAAAGTTATCGAAACAGGTCTAGAATCACCACATAAAGCTCATCCAACATATCTCACTTCATCCTTTTTAAAACTAGCGAATCATTTATCCTGCCACTCAGCTCAGGGGCATAATAATGAAGCTCAAGAGATGAATCAGCCACTAAACAGCTTAGGTCCTAAGTCTTATGTGCGCTTAAATGTAAAGATGTGAAAGCACGCGGAAGCCAGCCTAAGTAGATAAATACGTGCCTGAGGTTGTAGTTCCTGAGCCAAGCTGGAAAGCAGTGCTAACCAGGTTGGAGAAGCCCATTGTGCTGAAGTGTGGTGTGCTGTAGGAACAGATCTCAGTGATTACTCTTCATGATTACTTAATGACCAGATCAAGCTTTGACTTGGCTGATGAGTGACAATGATTATACACACAGGTACAGAAATGTCATAATATGGAGTAAAACACGGGAAAATCACCAGCAGTAGTTAATCGTGATAAAATGGGGATTCCAGTAGCTCAGTGGTTAGCGCACTTGCTTCTGGAACTGATGAACCAGAGGCAGTGGGTTTGAATCCACAGTGGGGTTTCAGGAAGGGCATCCGGCCTCAATCGCCTCACCACCATCTAAGTCTGTATCCACCCCCACAACATGGGGACTAATCATGAAACTTAAAAATGGGTCTACTAATAGAAATACAACCAGGCGTTAATTCAGCTCCATATGAATTTTATCCATCCGTTTATTTAAAAACAAGCTCCTCATCACTCCTTCATAAAAGTCACTTAACAGAGAGGGACTTTTGTTGTTTTTAAGGGACCATGTGCAGCTTGTTATATTAATTCCACCGTTCAAGCGCTGCACCAGATTATAGTGTCAAGCTAATTCACATCTCCAGTCCCTGCATGTCTTTTTTATTTTGTGATCAACATTTTCAGTTTTTTGAAGGGGGGGTGTTACAGACATATCAAAATGCAAAGCAAATTGAGAAAAGTAATAAAGTAAAGAAAAAAGTTGGTGAGGTTGGTAAGACAGTACATAAAGCAACAGTCATAGATCAGCAGGTACAGTGAATCACAACCAAGATTGCCTAGTTGTTTTTGTCCCTAGCACAAGAGATTATCTTGGATGAGAAAGAGTTCCAAGCTTGTACAGTCACTGGTCGCACCTTATTTAGCTATGCAGTTGTATGTTCCAGGTTGACAATGTTAACCAGGTTATGGATCCAGAATGATTTCATACACATATCCGGGGTAAACCAGTTTTTCAAAATTGTTTTCTTTGCCGAGATAAACCCTGCAAATACTATTTTAAACTGAATTTGCTTTAGCTGGATATCCGAATTATCATTAAGGAGACAAAAAGCAGGATTAGGAACATAACAAATATCAATATATATCTGCTAATGCCGAGTTTACATGACCCCAAAACTGAGAGATAACTGGACAATCCCAATACATGTGTAAGAATGTCCCTGGTGTAGTAGTGTTGCATATATGACAGTTGTTATTAACTTGTTATTAACTTATGGGGTGTGATGTAAGCTCTGTGTATGGTTTTGAAACAAATTAGTTGGTGAGCTAGGTTCTTAGAAGTCATACTGAAATTGTCCCATATTCTCTCCCAATCTAGTTATATTCGTTTTCCCCATCTCCCTGTTCCATATGGATTCAATTGGTAAAGCTTTGGCCCTGTGCTGTATCAGTGAACTATATATTCAAGAGACTGAGGATCTACCCAGTAATGATACAATCCATTGTATCATGCAGCTTGTGTGGTTGTGTTTTAGCAGATTCAATCAACTTCTATGCAGTGGTAGACTGCGGGTCAATCCATGTGCTGAGTGCTCTGATCTGAAAAGACCAATAGTAAAGTTCTAAGTTTGGTACTGCCAAATCCCCTAGCAGTTCCGGTCGCTGCAGTGTAGTCAGACTAATTCTAGGTCATCTCCCTTCCCAAATAAAACTGGAAATCATGGTGTGGATGTCTATAAAATAGTTTAGAGGGGGGGTAGAATGGTAGCATAAATAAAAGAAAATTGAGACGGGGCAATATGTTCATTTTAACCATGTTAATTCTACCCTGAAGAGATGTCTTTCGATTCCTCCATCTATGAATGTCTGATCTTATTTTACTTAGCATGGTGTTGAAATTGTCTCTGTTAATTTTATGTATGTTTGTATGTATGTATATATATATA
>OMLC01099809.1:0-10603 GCA_900302585.1 Regalecus glesne
CCGGTGTCAGTTTGTAACAGAAAAAGTGTGACGATCGTAGGGGAGCTTAAAAAATTTATTGTTTTCCAGAAAGCCACACATAACCAAATAACCCTTTCCAGGTTCTTTACAGAAAAAAAGTCAGGAAACAAATAATAACACTATTAATGAAATAAATAATAACTAAATAACCCTCTCTGAGTTCTTCACAGAAAAAACAGGAAATAAATAACACTATTTATGAAATAAATAATAACTAAATAACTCTCTCTGGGTTCTTCATAGAAAAAAAGCCATGGAACATTAACTTTCTGTTGTGCCATGCACAATCTTAACAGATAAAAGTTCAGCTCAGTTGTCAGAGCAGAATCTCTCTGACACATATGAGCAGTCTCTTAAAGTTCTTGTGTTCCTTCCTTATAATCCTTTTGTAGGTTCCAGTAGGCTTGTAGACACCGCTGTTTGCAGCTTTCTCTCATCAACTTCCCTGTGAAAACCACAAAGGAAGCAGGTTGAGAAACTGAACTAAGTGATACAGCACCTACACAGCACAATACATTTCACTACCAGTATGGTTGTAAAGATGGATTTTATCCAGTAGATTTTATTATGATTATATTTGTTTATGCTCAGAATGACTCATTCAAGTCAGAAAAGTGAGCTTACCTATGTATGTTCATCAGTGTGAACTGTGGGCCTGCATCTGGCTGGTGAGAAGTTGAATATCAGGTTCCATTCTAGTTACAGCCAGTCTCAAGCACTGATGCAAATGTTCATCTGTCAATCTTGATCTCATCAGAGTTTTCAGCAGTTTCATGCGTGAAAAGGTTTTCTCGCAGATATACGTGCTGCCAAAAACTGTGGACATTTTCATTGCGTGTTTTTTGATGTTTGGATATGTGTCTTTGGGAGGGCGGCATAGAAGTCAATGAGACTGTTGGGCTTGAATGCGTCTTTCAGAAATCACAGTTCTGTAACTCAGCCAACTCAAACTGATATGAAGCTGGGCTTCATCAATGTCGGCAACAAAGGGGTTCTGAAAAAGACGGATTTCTTTTGCATGAACATGTAGTTCACTGAATCGCACACCGAACTCCGCCTTCAGCATTTCCAGTGCTTCCACGCACTTTTCAGCTGGGAACGGGACCGCTGGGTTCTCTGTCGACAGGTTTTGGGTAGCAGGGAGATGGACGAAGTTGCGCTTTTTCACTTGTTCCAAAAGCAGCGCTAATTTCACCTCAAATGCTTTTATGTGTGAATACATGTCCAAATGAGTTTCCCCTCCCTTGTAGCTGCAAGTTAAGGCTGTTAAGTATTTCTGTCACGTCTGTTAAAAATGGAGGTGCCATTTCCATTCTGGGTCGATCAGCTCTGGGACCGTTTTGTCTTTTAAATGAAGAAATGCGTTAATTTCGGGTAGCAGCTCGTAAAAACCCTCAAAACTCTGCCCCGGCTCAGCCATCGGACCTCTGTGTAGTACAGCACATCTCCGTGCGTAACTCCAGTTCAGACAGGAATTCTTGGAACTGCCTGTGTTTAAGTCCCTTTGCTCTGATGAAGTTTATGCACGACACCACAACCTTCATTACAGAATCCCACGTCAACACTTTGCAGCACAGTGCTTGCTGGTGAATTAGGCAGTGGACTCGTAGCGGGGCGGTGAGACCCCTTTTTTCCAACTCCCGGTTCATGCGTCCTATTAGACGCGAGTTTCGCCCACCATGCTGGAGCCCCGTCAGTCGTGATGCTAGCTAGCTTTGACCAGTCCAGGTCCAACTTCTCCATGGTTTGGCACACTTTGTCAAAAATATCCTCTCCCGTTGTAGTCCCTTTGAGACTTTGGAGGGCTGCCAGCTCCTCGCATATCTCAAAGTTTGCGCTAACTCCACGAATAAAAATGAGCAGTTGCGCTGTGTCTTGACGTCCGTGCTCTCATCCAGTGCTAATGAAAAAAAGTCAAATTCTTTCGTCTTCTGCTGCAGCTGGGCATATACATTACTCCCGATTTCTTCAACGCGTCTGGTGATTTACTCCCGACAGACTTACGGCATTAAATGCATCTTTCTTCTCGGGACACACCTCCTCCGCGACAGCATCCTACATTTCTTAACAAACTCTCCGTCAGTGAAAGGCTTACCGCTGCTTGCTATCAGTTTACAACCCGAAAGCTGGCCCGAACGGATGCCTGGTTCAGCTGAGCTTGCTACAAATGTATTCTGCTGAGATAGTAGTCCACTTTTTAGTTTGAGTTTGTCTGCTCGTATTTGGCCTTGCAAGCTATCGTACTTGTCTTTGTGACGGGATTCATAGTGTCGGCGAAGATTGTATTCTTTGAATACCGCCACCGTCTCTTGACAGATGAGACAAACAGCCTTTTCTTTGCATTGAACAAAAGAATAATCGTTTGTCCACTGCAGGTTAAATACCCTACATTCTGAATCAATGTTTCTCTTACCTAACCTTTTCGCCATTATTCCGTTCTCTCTTTGACAGGGCCGGGCCTAGGATTTTTTTTCTGGAGGCCAAATAGGAAAAAAATCCGATAGCGTCTCTGGTATTGTTCAGAGGGCCGGGCCAAATGTGCTGACGGGCCGTATCCGGCCCGCGGGCCGTAGTTTGGTGACCACTGCTCTAGAGCCTTTACTGGGAGTCATCAGGACTCTACCACCAAGCTGAGATTTAAAAAAAAACTTTTTGAGTCAGTGTCTCACCTACCATGGTCCTCACCGCTTGTCACTGGACCCAGCAGTACAATTCAGTACAACTCACAGTGTATATCAGCAAAAACACATTTATTATAAATACTCTACGAATGGTAGAACTAACATTGAATACATCATTGACACATTCACATGCATTCATGAGTGACACCCAGGGAATAAAAGATCAATTGGCACCACAAGGAGTTCCTTGGACTGTTTAGGTAGAAGGCAGGCATGATGTAATCACACCGAAGTGAGATTACAGACCATGCCATTCACAGTATCGATTGAAATCTGAGGCTATACAGGGTAATATGCCAGTTTTCAACTCAATGTTGAAGGCGGGGGAAATAGTCCCATGTGAAAAGTCACCAGTAACAGCGCTTATATTTCCGGTAAAGAAAATCAGGCAGAAAGGTCGACCAGAGGTTATAGAGCTTTCGGCAGGACTTGCAATCAGTAAATTCCAACAGTCCAACACTGTGCACTGAACATTCTAAACCCATACGATAATTCGCCACAAGCACCACCGAGCAATTCATAGGTTTTTGTCGTGGATTTGGTAACCACATTTTTCAGTGTTCCAGCAGACCCCAACAGTCAATTTTGGTTTGCGTGGTCATTTAATGGAAAAAGTTACATATTCACAAGACTGTGTCAGGGCTACTGTGAATCACCAACCATCTACAATCAGGCATTGAGAGACAGTCTGAAATCACTCACGCTGTCTCCGGGAAGTGCACTCTTGGATTACGTAGATGACTTACTGATAGTGGTGCCCGCTAAAGATTAATGTGAATGACTTTGATTATTAGCTCAAGGCGGCCTGGCTAAGGAGGTATAGTGGTCGTCTGGTAATTGGAAAATTGGTGGTTTGATTCCCAGCCCTTGCAGAAAGCATGTTGAAGTGTCCCTGTGTGAGACACTGAACCCCTAACTGCTCAAGCTCTGTGATGGAATAGTGACCGGTTCCAGGTGTTTCTTTCACCCAATGAGCCCTGAGATAGGCTCTAGCATGACTTGGTTACCTGACTCACGAGAAGTGATTGATGATGGATGGATGGTTACTAGCTCAAGGATTAGGAGATGATGTAAGGGTCATGTCTATGTACACATCACCTGCTAGTTATGGCTGTAAAAGATACATGTGATTTATCACAGCTGCCTGACACAGTCTAGGTTTTAGAGGTTAAATTCAAAAAGCATAATTCTTCACCGCGCAGTAATGTCCATCTATCCATCTATGTTTTTCTTTTTTTCCAGTTAGTGCTGGAGTGGAAACAGGACAAGCATTAATTATAATACTATAATTAATTACTTACTACTATTTTTATATTTGTTGCATGACCAACTGAATTCCCTCTGTTTAGCAATTTATACTTTTGTGAGCAAATTAAGAATTCATTTCTGTAAACAATTGAAACTCCAACTTACGTAGGCTTAATTTTTTTGTCACAAATAAACGACTGTTACCAAGCCCTGTGGCCTAAAAGATCAGAAACAGAGCTTCTGTCTCTGGAGAAAAATCTTCTTCTCTACCCCTTCTCCACAGCAGAATGCTGTGATGATATTATCTCCCCATCTAGAGAATATCGCTCTAGTGTGCCATCTGTACTATAACCCCTGAGACGCATGTGTGCTTGTCTGTGTGTGAGATACATGCATCACTATGAGTGTACTGGGGACAAAGGGAAAGAGGGAGCAAGAGAGAGAGAGGTGAGATGCATCCCTGCATGTTCATGAGAGTTCTATGTGTCTCAATTGCAGCACAAAGAAGATATATCATTAAAATGTTGAATCTATTTATCTTGACACAATATTTTTTGAGAGAGATGTTTCTATTCTACAAATGCTTATCCGATGTCCGGTCATGCTGAAGTCTATTTCGGCACATATAGGACAGAATAATTATTTTATGACACTGTATAGATCGCCATTCCATTGCAGGGTTTAAGCAGTTAGGGTTTCAGTGTTTTGCTCAAGGACACGTCAACAGACTTTCTGCAGGGGCTGGGGATCAAAACACCCAACTTCATATCACTAGATAACCACCCTAACCCCTAAGCTATGTCGCCCCCAGTACACATGCATTAATGCCAACAATTCATAGTCTGAATAATATCACAAAACAGCAGTGTAATAATTCCTTCTCGGAGCTGACATTGCTTTACGAGATGTCATCTGTCTATTAAGGTGTTTTTTTTACCTTGATATCTGTCTCTCAAATATTATTAAGTCAAGTTAATTCTAATGTATATTGCCCATTATCCTCTCTGAGGAACCATCACCTTATCATGGTGGAGAGGTTTGAGTGTCTCTATGATCCTGAGAGCTATGTTGTCTGGAGCCTTGTGCTCCGGTTAGGGTCTCCCATGACAAAATGGTCTCTGGTGAGGGACCAAACTAAGAATGGTTCAAGAAAACCCCATGAAAGATCCAAAAAGAAGTGACATTACCCTGCCCGGAGGAAGGGCCCTCGTCTGGAGCCAGGCCCAGAAGGAGGGCCCGTCAGCGAGCGCCTGGTGGCCAAGTTTACCACGGAGCCCGGCCGGGCTCAGCCTGAAAAAGCAACATGGACA
Source organism: Regalecus glesne (assembly GCA_900302585.1). NCBI lineage: Eukaryota > Metazoa > Chordata > Actinopteri > Lampriformes > Regalecidae > Regalecus > Regalecus glesne. The sequence goes on from OMLC01099809.1 coordinate 5,261, forward strand.
CTTCACCATCCTGTAAACCCACCACCTACAGGAAGAACCAGTGGGGTCGGGTGCACTGCCAGACAGGTAGCAGTGAAGGCAAAGGGTCTCAGCGGACCAGAACCAAGCAACAGAAGCTAGCATTAGGGACGTGGAATGTCACCTTTTGGGGGGTAAGGAGCCAGAGCTTGTGCGGGAGGTGGAATGGTACCAATTGGATCTGGTGGGGCTCACCTCTACTCACAGCATTGAATTTGGAACCAAGGTCTTAGATAGGAGTTGCCCAAGGTGAGAGACGCCGGGCAGGTGTAGGGATTCTCATAAGACCCCGGCTGAGGGCCAATATATTGGAATTTAACCCTGTGGATGAGTCATGTCCCTACGTTTTAGGATTAAAGGAGGAAAACCTCTGACTGTTGTCTGTGCCTATGCACCAAACAGTACATCCGAGTATTCAACCTTTTTGGAGCTGTGTTACTACCCTGCTATCATCGGCCTCATCACAGATGGGGATGACAGGGAGTACAGAGAGCTAATTCATAACTTTGTGGACTGGTGCCAGCAGAACCGCCTCCAGATCAATGCGGGTAAAACCAAGGAAATGGTGGTGGATTTTCGCAGGTGCACAGACTCCACTATGACACCGGTGAACATCCAGGGGATGGACATTGACATGGTGATGTCCTACAAGTACCTGGGTGTTCACCTGAACAATAAACTGGACTGGACTGATCACTCAACAGCACTGTATAAGAAGGGCCAGAGCAGACTCTATCTGCTGAGGAGACTGAGGTCGTTTGGAGGTGGCACCAGCCATCTTCTATGGAGTGGTCTGCTGGGGCAGCAGCATCTCAGCTGCGGATAGGAAGATACTTGAAAGATTGTGAAGAAAGCAAGCTCAGTCGACCTCAACCTCAACACTGTGGAGGTAGTGGGACAAGGGAGGATGATGGCTAAGCTGTCATCCATGATGGACAATTGTTCTAACCCCATGCAGGACTACATTGCTTGGCTAGAGAGTTCCTTCAGTGATAGGCTACTGCATCCAAGGTGTTTGAAGGAGCGTTTTCGTAGGTCTTTTCTTCCTGCAGCTGTCAGGCTCTATAATCAGCACTGCTCCCACAATAGAACAACCCTAAAACACGTACAGCAATAACTACAATATACTGGATAACTAACAATGCAATCTGTCTATCTGTCTATACTGTATATAATTTACATATTTCCTACCCTGTTTTTCTTTTCTATACTACATTTTATTTCTAGAATTGATATCTCTGTTACTGTGCTCTACACTGGCTGATGTTACACCGCAATTCCCCCCAGTGGGACTAATAAAGGAATATCTTATCTAAATCAAGCCCAAATAATCCTCAAAAAAATCAAATAATACAGCTGTGACATTATATGGCAAAGCTAAAAAGTATCTTCAAAATGCCCCCTTTTACTACCAAATAGGTTGGCAGAGGCTTCATTTGTTTAGAATGCTGCAGAGGGATGAGATGCAATAGCACATAAAGTGTAACACTAATGAGCAAGAACAATCTGAAAATACTGCCTGCATCTCAATCAAACAACCTTGTATTTGATTAACATCCATTAAATGTCAAACGGGGCAGTTGCCTCACTTGACATACACATGCACACAGGCCAACAAACACACACATGCACACACACTCACATACACACACACGCACACACACACACACAGACACACACACCACAGACAGTTTGACATTTACCTGCGAAGAGTTCTGTATTCGCTCAATTTGTAGTTACTACCTGTGCAAAATAAAGAATTTCCGAGTCCTGTGTTTCCTTTCGGCTGCTTAATTTACAGTAGAAGATGAGATTTCCAAATTAGTCCCCATCTTGTCGGGGTAGACGACCTTGATGAAGCGTCTGTGTGTGTGTAGGGGGGGTGAAGGCTGTATGCCCTTCCTGGGATCAAACCCAATACTAGCTTGTCATTTCCTGATGTGCTTGTTCTACTACTAAGCTGATGACTTCACAGTAATGGTTATAGAATAGCACATTAATTACATCTACTGTATATTTGCATTTAGAACGTAATGGTTATGGACAACTACTGATTTGTCCATTTGAATTACACAAACAGACAGACAGATAAATGGATGGAAGAATGGATGAAAACATTAGATACATATATAGATAGATAGTTAGACAGACAGACATAAACAGATGAACATAGACAGACAAAGCAGAAAGACAGATGTACATAGCAGGATGGATGGATGGACGAATGGACAGATGGATGGACAGCCAGACAGACAGGTAGACGGATGGAAGGATGGATGGATAGATAGATAGATAGGGTGCATAGCCAATACTACAGTAGACATCCTAATATCCATCAACCTCCATCTCAAGTGTGAGTCGATTAGCATCCACCTTGAAGGAATAACTGAAGGTTGAAAACACAATGCCAGTGAAGTAAACTCCTGGAGGCTGCGGGTGATCCCACATAACAAGCCTACTCTGATGGCTCTAAATGGACTTTAATCTGAACTCTGCTCTCACTGCTAAGAGAGAACGTGGATGCAGGGAGGAATCATATTTCCCAACCTTTTTGCCTGGGGGGGTTGTAATAGCTCAGGAGGTATAGAGGCTGTCGAGTTATCAGAAGATTGTTTTTTTATCCCTGGTTCCAATAGAAAATGTATAAATGTTTCTTCCTTGAGTAAGGCACTGAACTTGTAGCTGCTTGAAATTTGCAGTGGAATGGCAACCTGTCCAGAGTGTTTCCCGGCCTTTTGCCCAATGTCACTGGGAAAGGCTCCAGCATAACTGCAACATGAATTTGGATAGGCAGTTGATATGGATGGATGGATGGATGGATGGATGGAAAATGTTAAGTAATGTCAAATTATCATGTAATATCACTGTTGAAAGATTGTAAATTCGTAGTGTCCTCGGTGACATCTGGATGCTCGATATCGATACTCATCGAGCTGTCGATGAGTATCGACAGCTCGCTTTGACTTATTTCCCTTTTTTCAGATTCAAAGAGATTCTCTGGTATATCTTTAAGCATATCCTGCCATGGACTGTGGAGGAACACATTTAAGCAGAATTTGATTTCAAACAGAAAAATATGACAGTACGTTTTACTTCCACATTTACTTTCACAGCTCGCATTCAGCCCTCGAAGGGGACCAATTAATGCAGCCTGCTGAGGAAGTTTTTCTTTGATAGCCTCAGTTAGAGAACAGTAGTCTGGATTACCAAGGTGCTTTTTTAAAGGAATTTAAATGACGCTGGAGAAAGATGCAGCAACATTGTTAAATGCCACTGAGATAAAATATGAGGCTGATGAACTGCCTTCGGATATTACCTCCACAATTCCTCTGAGCCTGGCATTGAAAGGACCTCTGGAATGGTGATAGTTACTGCTTCAGCAAATGTCATGAACACATGTATACGCAGATAGCGCACATATAACCCCAGGGCACACTGACATACATAAAATGACAACAACTTAAGGTCACCCTTTCTACGAGTACATGCACTGAAGACTTAAGAGTGGAAACCCGAGCGCACATCATCCTTTTATTCTTCCAGAACATTACTCCAACTATCGTGAGTTCTGTTGCATATATCTGAATTTCAAGCCAGCCAGTAATCGGCATGCATGATGTGATTCATCTGGCTCCTCTGTTATAATGAAACTGCTATAATGTCCCCATCTGACCAAACAAGTCCTCTGGGGTCTGAGGAGGCTTACAATCAGGAAGCTATTCAAGAGGAAGGCAGAAGAGAAATCTGTTCTAGTTGAATTACAACATGACATCACAGCACAAACACACACACACACACACACACACACACATGCACGCACACGCACACACAAATCTCTATAATTAGTAATTATACTGATACTTGCTCACCGCGAAGAATTTTCTGTCACTTTCTTTGCTTGTAAGAGACATGGAGACCCCCATACCAGCAGTGCTTTAAGGTATAAATAGAAACAGAAGACTGCCCATCCATCATTGTGACCGTCTGAGGGAGGGGATCGATTTTTTATGTGTGTGTGTGTGTGTGTGTGTGTGTGTGTGTGTGTGTGTGTGCGTGTGTTCCATTTAATGTACCGTACTACCTCAGCAAGAACACCTAGTGAGTGAGTGGACAAACCGTGACATGATTGTTTAAACAGTTACACACAAACACACATAAGAAGGAGGTAAAGTACATACTCAGAGCAACACAACAGAACGACACACAGATGCATCCAGCAGTCGTCTGTGCTCTGTGTTCAGCCTGCAGGTTAGATGACTAGCCTCAAGTGGGTGACTGTTTATGTCCATGCATACGTACCTGTGTGTGTGTGGCATTGTTTGCTGTGTGCATCTGCTCCAGAAATAATCACTAAAAAGCCCCTAATTAAGTATTTTTCTTCCATTTCCAAAAAGCCCATTCTACTTCCGATGAGTCTTGGACATGATCTGTTCACCTCGACTCCTTTTGAGCTTCCCATCCAGTCACTTTCTATTTGTGAGTTTGATGAATCACCTGCTGCGTACCTAGATGTGTAATACACTTGGTGAATAATATAGAACACTGGGGATGAATTGTTCATAAGGTGAACACTGGTGTCAAGGCTTTAGAGAACCCTGGCCATCTTAATGAGCACTCCCTTGGCCAATATTCTATATGTGCAGAGAGGTATGGGTACAAAACAAAAACACACACACAAACGCAAAAGACTGAATTTCTCTGTCCGTCTCCATCGTGGCCTCTCTTTTCTTCCCTCTCTCCCTTAATTTTCCTTCCTCTCATCCCCATTTCTGTCTGATTCTTTAGTGTACCTGAGACACTTTGCACATCATACTGTGAGATAGCCTTTTCTTTCCCTTTTAAAAATACATGATGCATCTGGGTGTGATCACACATATCCAAACGTTCTCACGCAAGTGTACACACACACACACACACACACAGACTCACACACTCACACACACACACACGTAGTAACCCAGTACTGTAACCCAGTGCAGATGTAGATGAGGAAAGACAGCTGTGTGCACATTGCTTTCATTCACAGACACAGACTTCCTAGATCATAAGCACAGTAATAATGAAAGCCTATTAACTGGGCTGAAGTTTAAAAACTACCAATTGGAAAAGTGCATCACAATTGCAAGTATTTATGTGTAAGTGTGTACGCATGGATTGTGTGTGTGTATGCGTGTGTGTGCGTGTGTGTGTATCCGTGTGTGTGTGTGTGTACATGTATGTGTGTGTGTGTGCGTGCGTGCGTGTGCGTGCGTGCGTGCGTGCGTGCGTGCGTGTGTGTGTGTGTGTGTGTGTGTGTAAAGGTTACATCTCTCAACTCGCAATGAG
>OMLC01099810.1:0-10800 GCA_900302585.1 Regalecus glesne
ATCACTGGGAAAATATTTTAACTTTGAATCTCAGGTGGTTCCTGTGTGCAGCCATCTTATGTACTATTTGCTAGTACTCGCGTACAAGTTTAGGCAATCCTTACCAAAATGGGTCAAAATGTCTTGATGCTTGCTGAAAATATGCACGTTGAAATGTCTTGATGCATGCTTGAGCATGATGTTTTAGGCATGTCATAACTTGATTGCCAACTTTTAGTATTATAATCATTCAGATGATGATGAGGTAGGTATAATAAAGCTGTATATGTCGGGCCACTAACTGTTATGATATGTTCAAAGGACAGGGCTCTTAAATTTGTTCTGTTTTCCAACTCGGTGTCTGGAGTGATCAGTCTCTGATCACACTTCTTAAAATAAGGGATATGGGAGGAGACTTGCAGACGTGTTAACATTACAGTCCTCTCCTTGTAGGGGCAGTTACATAGAATTGTGTGCAGTCCATGGTCTCTGCCACACAAAGTCAGATAAAGGGGGAATCGTCCTCTGTTGTAGACTTGATCCAGCTGTACAACGTGATACTATTTACACTCTTTCTAAGTACATTGACTCTTTATCAATCTGATATTCCTCAGTGGTGCCACAGCCACTCTAAATGGCTCATACACTACTTCATTTCTTGCAAACTCTACGAAATTGACATGGGAGTTCTGGTTTGTGATATTGGTCCCCTATTGACACCCACAGCTCCTTTTTGACTCAAAGCCCTGCTGTAACCTCATTGAATCTAAGAAGCACTTAATTTCAGGCTATGTGCAATTACACCAGCCATAGGGTTTTTTGGATGGGGGGTTGTCAACTGGAATTTGCCACTGTATTTGGATTATAGGATCATTGGCGGAAGGGTGGCCAGTCCCAATTTGTTTGCTGCTTGGTTTGAATAACCAGTTAAACAAAATTGCCTTCAGTTTAGATTTGAAATGAGATGTACCCATGCCTTTGCAGTGTAGGGGATGTCAGGAGGTATAGTGTGTTTCTGTTGAAGAGAGTGAAGGATAAAAATTAATATTTGAGTGATCGTGTTCTTTGGAAAGATTCCAAATATGGGAACATGCTTGGCATTCATTGAAGTGGTGAGGCCTTTAACTTTGGCCATCCCTCCAGGGCTCATTGTCAGATAGGGGAAGTCAGATATGTCACCACAACTTCCTGCAGCAATTCAGCTTCTTGCTTGTAACTGTGACTGTCTTATGTATGAATAAAGTAACAGACAGTAGGCACAAGCTGGTCCGAATCCTTCCAGGATTATTTTCTTTGTATTTTGTAATATACAAAATGTACATCTGTCAGATGTACATCTGACATGGCAACTAACCACATTGGCTCATTGGATAGGCACTTCGGTGGTGCAGTGGTTAGCACAGTTGCCTGACAGCAAGAGGCTCCCCCGGGTGTACCAGTTAGTAGTTTGTTACAGGAACAGGAAGTGGTGGTTCTATTCTATGCATTCTTGCATGCAAGAATGCATAGTTAAACCTGTTAGCAGCACTTTTCATGGGCAGCTTCAAGGGGAGACATTGATGATGAGTATACAGTAGCCATACACTATTACATCTATATGGCTATATAAACTGGAAGTTTGTATGGCTATACTATTTTTGAGTTCGTATTTCCAACAGTGAAATTTCTGGTTTCAATGAATGCTAAGGCAAACAAGGTGAAACAAGGGCTTTCCCCTATAGTCAATCACTGACAGTTATGTTAACATGAAATGAGATGAACCGTTTGGAAAATATAGCTTTGCTCTCAATTCATTACAAATGGGTTGAACAAGAGGAATTTAATTCAATTCACATAAATGTTTGCTGCATTAGTCACATTTATGATTTTTTTTGGCATTATTAATCTCTTAATAAGTAGAACTGGAATGCAAGCATGAGGGAGGATAGATCATACAGATCCCTTTCTATTGCTCCACAGTAATTATTTTAAGTGTAACAGTTCATTTTGTCGATCTGATTGTAGCATCTTTGTTGAAGAAGGCGACAATGCAGTTAGGTCTAACTTATGTCTCTCATGTAGTGTAGTGAAACAGATTGAAACTCTTCAGCTAAACTAAATTACATAGTTATTTTTGCCTAGAGGCACTCATCTCACTGATCCATAACAGGTTTATGCTTTTGCAAATGGAGAGATCAGCACCATGCCCAATGCAGAGGTATTTCTCTTCATCTAACTTAGAGCATTCTCAGCTCGAGCCAACCCCCTTACATAACAGGGTTTAGCAAATCTGTAGTGGACATTCTCCCATCTAAACAGAAGGAGCCCTTCTTCACTGTGCACACTGGATTTTTTTCATTGGTCATTTGCATGTGACCCTGAATGCTGCCCCCCATGCATGATCCACTCAAATTTTTGTTAGCCCTTCTTAAAGACACAGTATGTTGGCTGCTCTTAGAGAAACTGCTTTGAGAACAGTTTTGCTTTTGCCGCTGTTTTGAGCTGACTGCTATTATGAGGGAATGACAACATCTACAAGGCTAAAGATAGATATAAGATAAGATACTCCTTTATTAGTTCCACTGGGGGAAATTATTCACCATTGAACCATTGGCGGTGTCCTAAGGTCTAGTGAGATACCAGGTATTCCAAGAGGTGGCTTTGAACATAAAGTGTCCCTGTATGCGGATGACCTCTTACTCTTTGTATCTGACTTAGGCAGAGCTTCCCCTTATGACTTAAAAATACTGGAGAAGTTTAGTCAAATTTGACGCTACAAACTAAATGTCCAAAAAAGTGAATAAGTGCTGCAGCCAGGGTATATCCATTGTCTGACCTACCTTTCAAAACATCTCTCTCTCTGTCTCTCTCTGTCTCTCTCTGTCTCTCTCTGTCTCTCTCTGTCTCTCTCTGTCTCTCTCTGTCTCTCTCTGTCTCTCTCTGTCTCTCTCTCTCTTCTCTCTCTCTCTCTCTCTCTCTCTCTCTCTCTCTCTCTCTCTCTCTCTCTAACCCTAAGGGATAGAGAGAGAGAGTTTCCTGTCAACGTTCTGGAGGGGTATCAAAGCAACATGGGTAACTCAGATTTTGGATGGGAGAAAGTGGACAAAATTTAATAAATTAAAAAGGAACATTTAAAAAAAGAAACACATGAGGTAAAATAACGATTGCAAAAATACATGTCTGTATATGCACATGGATATAAAACAATAGATACAATCCATACGTGTGTGTATTTGTGTGTGTGATCTAGTATTAATTGGGCGACAGGTATGGACTCAAATCCATGATGACCTGTGCCTCATCCATAGGGTCAGTGGTAGTGTCATAAGGGGCATCCAATGTAAAACATTTCCAGATCATTATGCGGATTGACAAGATCCACTGTGGCAACCCCTGAAAAAACAAGGAACAAGCCAAAAGAAGATATATCTAGTTTTCATTTATCTATTCTGCAAGATTTCTAAAACAGGAATTCAGGATAAAAAAGTCACCAATGCTGTTGAATGCATACAATACTTGCACTGTTACCTCATCTGAGCCCACATTTATTTGAAGGAATGTTCATGGTCAAATACTAGCTCCTGCTATTTCCTCCTATAGGACACCAGAAACACCACTGAAGAGAAACCTGTCCAGCGCTCTAAGGTAATTTTACATGAAGAGTTTCTCTCTTCTTTATTGAGGCCATACTTTCCATCATGTGAACTCTCCCATCTCAAATACATTATCCCCTCATTCATTATCCCTTTTCTTGCATCACCCCATTCATACTGGTCACCGTCTGATGATGATGAATGTATGTGTTCAGTCCTTCAGCTTCAAGACTCAGAGGGAGGTGTGCTCATCATGTGAGAAGACAGTCTACCCCATGGAGAGGCTGGTTGCCAACAACCTGATCTTCCATTCAACCTGCTTCTGCTGCAAGCACTGTAACACCAAACTCAGGTAAAAGATCCTATTTTATGCTACTTTATTTGTCTTTGCCTCCTTTTTTGTGGTTTTTGCATTTAACCTTTTCAACCCCCTTCCACGCAGCCTTGGCACCTACGCAGCTCTTCAAGGTGAATTCTACTGTAAACCCCACTTCCAACAGCTCTTCAAAAGTAAAGGCAACTATGATGAGGGATTTGGGCGCAAACAACACAAGGAGCTCTGGGCCTCCAAGGAGACGGAAAACATCACCAAGACAGCATAATTAACATATGCTTGCGTTTCCATCATATTCTCCCATTCTCGGACCCTGCTACTTCAACTTTTGTCCTTCTTACAATTTTGACTTGTTTTGATAACCATGTCACATAGGACATAAGGGTGCGCCCTTAAATCACCTATACACTAGTTTACTTTCTTCCTTTAAAAAAATGCTATAAAATATACACATCCAGAAATGCCTAGTAAATGGCTGACAAGTCATAATCAATGGTAAATTGTGTTTTTGTTTTTTTTCATTTTAACCCCCCCACCCCAAATTTTCTCAACTATCCACTGCTGGAAATGAGGAGTATAATTACATATAATCACATTTGTTTCTTAGGACTTTGTTTTTATAACATTATTTATCTTCTCAATAACATGCATCCTTTTTACATATTGTATGCTCAGGCAAAGCCTATTGGTAGAGAGGCTATAGATCACCCAGTCTTTGCATAAGAGCATACACTCAGGTCACTATTGAGAAGGGTTTCAGATGTTGTCTGAGGAAAATATTTTTTTCCGCAGACATTTAACCACAACACAAACTAAACAATAGCCCTCTTTTGACTCTGCTGCCAGGGACAACTTTGTCAGTTTTTCAGGTTTCAAATATTTGAGGAACTAAAGGGGTACAATGCACTGTTAAATTATCACAGACAAGGACGGTAGCTCACCCCCCCTCTCCTTCTACAGTTCGGCTTGAGTTGATCCATATTATTCCATGTTTTTAAATGACCTATGTAACTTTAGTTTAAAACATGCATGTTTAGCGGTATGACTGGCTCTCATCTTCTTAAAATGATTCCATCTGTTTCTCTTGGGTGACGGATAAATTGTTTCATCTATACGTTTTACCTCTTTCAATGTTCCTGTCCTGTGTATCCTCTGGATGTGATTGATAACTGTAAATTCAACCCCTCTGCATTCTTAAAGTTGAAATATGAATGGGTTTTTAAGATTGTCATTTGTATACTATCTGTACATATAGCTGTAGTTTGTGTTTAGTGAACTTGCCACACTATGCTGTACTCTTTTCTTGCACATATGACCCATGCATGATCACCACTGGGCAAGGTGTTGATAATCACAGAGAAAAACTAAGGCTCTGTCTCTCAACATCTATTTCTTGTCCTTGAAAAATATTTTGAGGAGCTCTGAAAAGTATAATGATTTAGTCCATTACCACCATTTAATTTTTTTCTGACCCATGTCATTCTGAACAGGGCTGAAACCTCACGAGGAACCACACAACTCTTAGCTTCATCACCACATGGTAATTTGTTTATTAACTTCTCCATGCTGACACTTTGCCCCCTCTATTTGAGTGTGTTGGTTGAGCTTGGAAATTTATTCAGGAAACTTCATCCCAGTGTATTAGTTGTGAAATATTTCCCTTTAAAGTAAATGCCTTTCTGCTCTAAGTTCTTGTCTTATTTGCCAAATGCCTCATAGCACCTGGACCTAATATTATGTTGAACTGAAAATAGGGTTGTTGGCAAAGTTTGTGAGAACATTGGCCCCTAGTAGTGCTTGTATGTATTGTAGCTAAAGTCCCACACAGAGTATCTATCCCCCTACTGAAGAAAGTGTCCCACAATGGCGTTAATAGCATAAGAGGAGGATCAAATGTCTATATGCTAGAACAGGGGTGCTCAATACGTCGATCGCGACCTACTAGTCGATCACAAAGGTAGTGTGGGTAGATCGCATGGCATTAAAAAATAGATGGCCAATAGATCGCCACACGATCTATCCACATTACCTTTGTGTTCAACTGGTAGATAATGAACGACCTATTGAACACCCGTTGATCATTTTGACTTGGTCATTTTATAAGTAGCTCGCATGCTAAAAAAGTGTGAGCACCCCTGTGCTAGAAGTTCTCCTTATAGCTTTTACTCAAAGTTTTAAAGATCAGCAATGCCTCAGCTTGTAGTACTACAAATGCACTGAGGAATTTTTTTAATTTATGATTTTAAAAACACCTTGGATAAATTTAGTCAGACAAGATCTTATCTATTTCATTCTTTATAAAACAATATGTTAAAGCTGATTGAAAATGTTTTAGAAAATCTAATGCTTTACTGACACTTGAATGACACAAAATTGTTTTTGTGACTGAAGGTTTACTGTGAATTTTAGAAAGCTGTGCAGAATAGAAAGATGTTTGCTACTTTTTTTGGAAAAATGGAAGCCTTTTAAACTGATAGCCAAACTCACTGCATTTTTAGACAAGACCTGTTAAGATCCCCTTTTTATGACAAAAGTCTGCCTGATTATGCCTTGTCAAATATGTAGAGGTCAATCTACCGGTCCCGAAGTTTAGCAAAACAACACTATTTTATTTCAGCCTGCATTACCTGTTATCCATATACTGTTTTAATTTGTTTCTCTGGTGTCTACAGGGCCTTTGAAATGTCTAAAAATGTACATGGTGCTTTATTTAATCCCCAAGATCTCAAGATGTCTTTGATACAGTAAATCATATCTTTTCATGACTTAAATTCATATTTTAGGGGTTTTGAAAAATTCCTTCTAAATGTTCTTTATTTGGATAAATCTGAAGTGACATTGTCACATGTCCTAAAAGATTTATGGTTTCCATTTATCTTAAGAATAGCAAAGACAACCATGTATTGGCTGTCATTCATTCTCGTACTCAAAGGTTCTTAAAAAGATTCTTAAAATGTCAAACTTGATTTTTAAAAACTTGCAGGCACTTTCTCCTCATTGTCGCATGCAACAATGTTCAGTTTTGGTTTTTTTTTTCTGAATCTGTCCTCTGGATCTCTAAGAATGCTTTTAAATCAAAAGCAAAGAATTTTGGAAAAACAAATCTTTCCATGTACTCAATACACCAAGGTACAACTGCACAATCTGAATTTCATTTTTTCCAAAGTGAAACAAAAGAGAAGGTACACTTCTACACTGGTGCCAAAAGGCTCAGGTGAATGAGAGTGGTGTGACTTTTGCGTGAGTCCTTTAGTAGTTTTGTGCTGAACGTGATGTCAACTTTTTGATTGTTTTTTTCTTTATACAGGTGGCACTGTTGTTAAATTTAAATGTTTGCATCTTATAATAACTGTATTCTAGAGTGAGCCTATTACAAACTTGACCTTTTTGGATTGAGGTGGCCTTACAGCAAAAAGATGTTTGGGCTTTGTTTGGTTTCCCCCCTCTGCCCCTTCCCCATATCAAAGCTCTGTTGTATTAAATAAGTACGACACTTTGAAATGTAAGCACCCTCTTTCTACACAAACACATGTAAATTTGTTTGTGCATTTTTCTTTCCATTTTTTAATTTTATTTTTTACATGCATTTTGGAAAAAATAAAAAAAACATGCAGATGTGTTGACTGCATTGACATTTATTTTTGTTGAGGTTTTACAGAAGTACAATAAAGATGGCTCTGCTCCTTATAGACTCACAATAGACTGATGCTAGAATGCATGGTGGCTAGGATTCCTTTAGAAGAAATCCCATTACAATACCTCATACAGATACAGTTGCAATCAAAATTATTCAACCCCCACTGCAAATCAGATTTATTAGTCAAATATACAAACTAGCAGGTGTTTACAAAAATAAATCAGAGAAGGACATTTTGAATAGCTCAACACAACTAATTTTACAGGTGTCTCTAAATTCAAAGCAAAAATGCTGCTTTTAATAAAAACTGCAGTCTCAAAATTATTCAGGCCCCTGAATAGAATCCCTCATAAGAGCACACTTTTGTAAATCAGGTGTGGTCTCATCACACCCGATTTAACCAATCAAAGGCTTCATTAGTTGCATCAGGTGTGCTTGAGATAAAAGGCCTCAAATATTTGGACTGTTGACTGTGACATTTCATCGTATGTTAGAAATATGGCTAAGTCAAGAGAATTGTCTAAATGTTCAGAGAAGAGATCATTGCCTTGCACAACAAGGACATGGATATAAAGCTATAGCAAGTTCCCTGAATGTTCCTACAGATACAGTTGGAAGCATAGTTAGGAAGTTCAAAGTTAAAGGAACAGTGGCTACACTACCTGGACATGGCAGAAAGAGGAAACATTCAACAGCTGCCACTAGAGTCCTGAGGAGGCAAGTAGTAAGAAACCCTCGACTGACTGCTAAAGACCTGCAGTAAGACTTGGTTGCAGCAGGCACTGAGGTTTCAGTTTCCACAGTAAGCTGCACACTAAACGCTGAAGGGTTCCATGACTGAAATACAAGACGTACAACACTACTGACCCAAAGGCACAAGTCGGCTCCAATTTTCTCTGAACTATATAAATAAGCCAAAGAGGTTTTAGGATTCTGTTCTGTGGAGTGATGAAACAAAATTGGAACATGTTGGGCCCATGGATCAGAGGTACATTTGGAGGAAGAAGAATGAAGCATACACTGAAAAGAACACCCTGCCTACAGTGAAGCATGGCGGTGGCTCATTGATGCTCTGGGGCTGCTTCACTTCCTCTGGCACTGGAAACCTGCAGCGTATGGAGGGCAAGATGGATTCAATCAAGTATCAGGAAATCCTGGGAGAAAATGTCATGCCATCTGTGAGGAAACTGAAGGTTGGGCGTCATTGGACCTTCCAGCAGGGCAATGATCCCAAGCATACCTCAAAGTCCACTAAGGCTTGGTTTGAGAAGAAGTCCTGGAAGATACTAGAGTGGTCATCACAGTCACCTGACTTGAACCCCGTTGAAAATATTTAGTGGAATTTGAAAAACGTTTTTGCATTTCGCTAACCCAAGAGTATTAGTGAACTGGAGGCCTTTTCCCACGAGGAATGAGCTAAGATTCCTCAGGAACACTGCCAGAAGTTGGTGTCTGGCTATGCATCACATTTGCAGCAGGTCATAACAACTAAAGGGTGCTCTACCAAGTACTAAAGATGTTTGTCATGAGGGGGTTTAATGATTTTGAGACTGCAGTAGTCATTAAAAGCAGCATTTTTTGTTGAATTTGGAGAAACCACCTGTAATATTAGTTGTATTGAGCTATTTAAAATCTTCGTGTTTGGTTTGTTTTCATAAACAGCTGCTAGTTTGTATATTTGACTAATAAACCTGATTTGCAGTGGGGGTTAAATAATCTTGATTGCAGCTGTGTGTGCGTGTGCGTGTGCGTGTATACACACACACACACACACACAAACATTTTTCATGTGTTTATTAACTAGTACAACTTTACAATTTCTCCATATCACACCATATATCATCATTGCTTTTACAGTGTTTTCAGCATTAAATCTAACTGTTTTACATTTAGGCCTATAAGTATTCCTGTGGTAAAGGCCTACCGCATTTCAATGCTCTTTATTTTATTATTTTTGGAGGGAATAGATAGTTCTTCATTTGTTTCCATACATGCACAACAGAATTACCTCCATTTTATAACCATAATAATAACAAGTGCATTTTCAGTTAAATTTCATTATCCATCATTGCATTTACAGTATATATTTGTTTCACTTTCTTAAATACACTCCTGTTTTTTGTGATCAAAATTTCTATTTGAGAGCGCTTGTAAATGTATACAGTTCACAGTTTGCATTGAACACATAAAACTATAAACAACAGTCTTACAATACAGCTCATGAAAAGAAAAAAGAGAAGTCCGATCAAATTAATGTTAAATATTAAAAAAGCATTACCCATACAAATCAAAATAGATTGATAACTCGGGTAAAATAAAAATGTGATTCCAGGAGGTTTTTTTCCCTTCATGAGGTCTTGAATAGAGCCTGTCATCCCTGACCATGGCTGCCTGTATGGTTTAGGGCTTAGCCTCATTAAGACGTGCAGTTGTGCACTCAAGAGGAGTAATCTATTGGTAGGTATTAAGCCAATAATGTTTTAAGGGCAGATTATGGTAGAACCAAAGTCTCAAGATGGCTTTTTTTCACTGCAGTGAGTCCTGCTAAAAGTAGTCTATGGTGGTTGAGTGTTAGGGATAGCTCTAAATAACAGGAGAGTTTTTAGTTTATCTGTCACCTGCGGGCCGCACATTTTCTCAACCATTTTAATATAACCAGGTTTGGTTAGCTGCTCGCTGATCTGAGCTTTCTTAGCCTTGGCTATTAAAAGAGAAATCTCAGATGATGCCTCTGTGGCCTTCTGCATCTCACTCTCAGCCCTGACGAACGTGGTTCGGATATCCTTCAGTCTGTTTCTCGAAGCCAGCTCTTTTTCCTAAGGAAAAAGTCCATGTCTCTGTTAACCATCTACGGGTGTTTAGCGTCTCAGTGCTTTCTCGTCTTGCTTGACTTCACGCTATCATTAGTTAACCATTCTCTGCTTTTTTTGGTGTTGATTAGCCAGTGCCCTTACCTTTCCCTGACATATTTAACTGCAAATATGTAGTCTTGATGCATACTCAATCATCTAGGTATGGAAATCACAAAAAAAATACTCAGTCAGTTCAACTGGATCGTAATTCTATAGTGGCGGCATGGCTCAGTGGGCAGAGTGGTCATCAGGGCAAGCGAAAAGTTACAATTTGGATCCCTGATCCTGCAGAAAGGATGTGGAGGTATTTTGGAATGAGACACTGAACCCCCTAACTGCTCCTTGAGCACCATATGGATGCAGCTTGCTACTTCTATACAGTAGGATGGATTTAAATGGATTTAAATGAATCTAACGGATATACTG
>OMLC01099822.1:0-16823 GCA_900302585.1 Regalecus glesne
ATCCTTCATATTCACACAGTCCCACATATTTACACCTCGAACAAAAGTGGTAGCAACAGAAGTTAGTAATTGTACTTATAGCAATTGCAGTAACAGTAGAAGGGAGAAAACTAACTCTCTGTGCTCCATCAATTACAGTAGTAAAAGTAGTATAAATATAGTAGTGGTACAATATCTACTAACCAGGAGATTGCAGGATGGCCACCACCTCACTGTGCCCTCTTTCCCTGGCCTTGTCCAGGGGAGTCTTTCCATCTTCATCCCTCAGGTCAGGGTTGGCTCCATGACGCAACAGAGTCTACACACACACACAAACACACACACAGAGGAGTTTATCATGGATTAACAGAACACGTGAATCTTTGACTTCCTACAGAGCGAGAACACACTTTGAAACAACAGCATTGTTGAGTGTGAAAGCTGAGGGCAGGACCAAAAGAAAAGAAAAATAATCTGATATCCAAAAGTCAATGGTTTGGTTTGAGGCTTGAATATTATGGTAGCCTTCCTAGTGTGACTCAAGACCTACTCTGTATCTGGAACACAGGTCAATGACTTATCAATTGCTTGCTATATGAGTTTACCTTGGCTACTTGTGGACGTCCGAAGCAAGCAGCATAGTGAAGAGAAGATGACCTTTGACCTCGATTAACATCTGCCCCTCTCTCACACAGAAACTCCACCTGATACACAAGCATACACACATAGACACGATACAGGTACATACACACAGGTACAAGGTAAGACAGTACCGATGGGCAGATACTGTACGATAAAAGTAATCTTGTACACCTCAAATTTAAACTGTCCATTATGCATGGCAAAAGTCCCTAATGTCTACACTCACACTGTACAGTTCGATAAACACACCACGATGTGGGTACTCACACTGAATGGTTATGAGGAAAAATCTGAACAGTTTTGTGTGCTGACCATTCCAATTGTTTTATTCAAAAATATGGCTACTTACCACAAATTCTTATTTTACATTTTAAGACATGTTTGATATAAAGGCTACAAGATAGTTGCAGGTTGATTTGACCCCCATGGCAATATTTAAGCTAATACAGGGCTCCCGACCAACTTGACCAGTGGTAGCAATGGTACGACCAACTTTCTCAGCTGGTCACACCACCATACGATTTAGCCATCCCTTTTTGGTTATGTTACAGCATGGTATTAATCAATGACCTTGCATGCTATAGTATAGTTATCTTAAATTCCATACCCTATTTTTTAATTGATGTAATGATTGACAGCGACTCAAAACTTGATATTTATCAAATATTTTAAACTGAATTATAAAAAATTGATTTGGCAGGAACTTGGCCAGACTAAAATGAGTCAGCGATGCCAAAATCAGGGTCGAATCTGGTTTGACTTGTACATGTCTACTCAGTTTAAGACCGATTTAGTCAGACTGAAACCAAAACAGAGAAAATGCTCAGATCAGATTATAAAGATGATGAATAGATGAATATACAGGACTATCTCAATTCAATAAAGTCAAGTTGAATTATTGGATCAAGCTGAAGGACATGGCTTGTTTTTGTGTTTGTGTCTGTGTGCACATGTTTTCATCTTTATTTATCTTTGTATGTATTATGTATTGTGCATGTATTTACCATTTCCTGTGTGCCAAAAGCAGAAGCCCAGTTGAGAAGCGTCTGTCCAACATCATCCATGAAATTCACTTCAAAAGCTGTGACAGGAAGCAAAGATGATCACTTCAACTGTTTTACTAAATATCACCCTAAAATGTGTGAACAGCTCTGCCACCTCTCATGTATCATATCCAGTACACAGGACATCCTACCTCCTGTGTCTATGGCATCTATCAATGCGTCAGTATCTTTGCTGCGAATACAGTCAATGAGCTGTCGGTGGGATCTCTCTCCAGAGCTGTCCAGGCGTCTGAGGCCAGGGATCCGGCTTGTGGATCCAGCTGTGGACTTGGGCAGAGCCTTACGGCCTTCAAACAGCAGAACCAGAAGCAGGTCCACAAGCCGCATGGTATCCAGGACACAGCGCTCATCTCCCCCCAGGGCAGATTCCATCGAGTCAGGCAGGGCAGAGCGTAGTAGATCCTGGAGGAAAGAGAGGAGATGGAGAAAAGGAGAAGAGAGATCAGTATGGGAGAACGAAGAAAGAAGGAGAAAGAAGAGACGCAATCAGAACAGGTAGGGGAAGGAGGCAGAAGGAGAAAGAGGTGGGTGACGCTGATGTATTTTCATGCTTTCATTCCATTATTGCCTGATATTAGACAGCATTGTCAACTCATTACATACAATCCATTTCCATCTTCAGTCTAACTGGTTTCGGTGGGGGAGGGGGATTCGATTTCCCCAAACCAATTGTTCTGTCTTATTCTAACATCCTTTTAAGTTGACACTGACACATAGCCATGCCAACATAGTGATTCTGCCAGGTTTTCAATAGTGGAGTGAAGCACAGTAAAATTAATATTGAGAAGACATGCCATCTATGTGAAACGGCTTGACAATGCCATTAGTCCCACCCATGGTGCTCACTAGATGATTTCTTTTTCAACAAAGAAGCCATTGTTCTATGTCATGATGCCAGACCAGAATCAGTCTAATTGATGGGAGTGGGGGGATTCCACGGTCTGGACCCCAGTAAATCCCATTAAACAATCACCACACACACACACACACACACGCGCACAAGAATACGAGTCCTCTTGGTGCTGTTTGCATCACCCTGCTCACAGAAATGATACATTTAAAATAAATAGAGAGATCCGTTTTAAGAGTCACAAGTATTCCCCTCATGAGCTTAGATGGAGCTTGGGGTATTAACCCAGGATGCCCTTCTGGATACCCCATGGTAGGTTCAAACCCGCTGCCTCTGGCTAGTCAGTTCCTGAAGCACGTGCTTTAACAGAGCTACTCCGCCCCCACTGATTTAATATATATAGTTAATAGTTATTTAAAATAACCAGTATTTCATTTCAAAGGGGTGGAATGGCTCAGTGGATAGAGTGGTCACCTGGCAATCAGAAGGTTGCAGGTTCGATCCCGGTCCTACAGAGAAGCGTGTCGGGGTGTCCTTGAGCAAGACACTGTTCCCCTAACTGCTCTACCCTGTGATAGACTGGCGACCTATGCAGGGTGTACCCCACCTTTCCCCCTATGAGAATGGAGATAGGCTCCAGTTCCCCCATGACCCGACTTCGGATAAGCAGTTGACGATGGATGGATAGTATTTCATTTAAAAAATGAAGAGATAAACAACTAATCCCTGAAGGAACACTGATTTAGTTTTGAAGAAGTTAGCCAACTCTGAACTGATTAACAGATGAAGAAATGGAAACTCACAGCCTAGCTTGGTGCATTTGGCTTAGAGTTTAGAGGGTGACTGTCTTAGAAATAAATGATGAGCTCATCCATGTGGATGTAAAACAAGTGATCAATATGTTGGCAGCAGCTTGTGATAATACAGAAGTGACTGTAATAATGTCAGTGTTTAGCATCCTCATTTATCCATCAGTGAATCCAAGCCTTGAGAGTAAAGTGAGGGGGTCTTACATGTGTGACGAGCGGGGACCCCCTGCAGAGCGTGGACAGCAGGCTGACAATTGTTGACACCTGGTTGGAGAGTTTGGAGTCGGCTGCTGAGGGTGCAGCACCTGTGGATGTGCGGCCAGGCTTACACGAAGAGGAAGGGCCTGTTACCATGCCACCTGCAGCTGCCATGCGGGACAACAGCTCCTCAGTCAGACCATGTTTGGCCAAGGGGGCGGGGTCCACACCACGGCGGGTGAATCGATCAGCCAGTGAGGCAAAGCAGCGCAGAGCACCATCTGAAACCTAGAGTATAACAATTGGTAATTATATCAAATTGAAATGATGAATTATGAAAAGAGGCTGGTTTAAAGACATGCTGACTGACAGACTGGGCCAGGCAGAATGATAACCATCAGCCACATGCTGGGGAGTTAGTGCACTCTAACAGGTGACCAAATATATAGAGGTCCTACTTGATTCTGAAAAACAAATAATGGCATAGAACATTGAACATGAGGCATCCCTATCCACACCCATCCATGAGATGGATGAAAAACTGAGATGTTCATTTATTTGCAACCCATTTTATATTTCAATTGGAGTTCAATCCTACTGTAGTAACCCAACTTCTCAACAAGACCTAAACAACAGATAAAGGATTCTAGGTTCACTAGTGTCCCCCTCTGGGTCATCCGGGCACTCGGAGTTTGGTGAACAGAAAGTACTCTGCTTTGTTCTCCTCCAACGGCCAAGCCCTGTGCTTTCCCTGTGAGACCGTGATGTGTGGACTAGTGAGGGCTAGTCGTCACGTAAGTTGGAGGAGACACATGCTATGGCCTCCACCTTCCTGTCAACATTCTAGGCATAAAAGCAACAGATCCAGCATAGGCAACTCAGGGATTTTGGTTGGGAAAAAAGGGGATAAAATTTTCAAAAAATTCAAAAAGAAAACCTCCAGATTAGTGTTTGCATCCCTATTGATATATGATGTGAAAGAACAGAAATAGATAACACAGAGATAGTCCAGGTGTAAAGACTGACCTGGTGGTCTTCATGTTTCAGGAGGCTAGAAAGAGACTCCACACATGTCTCCAGAGAAGAGTCCTGAGGCTCCATCTTGCTGCAGAGTCGGGAGACCACAGCCATTGCCGAATGGAGTGTGTCTTTATGGACCAGGTGACCGCTGTCCCTGATGAAACTCAGAACACAATTCAGACCACCGGCCTCAAACACAGCACCAGACTCCCTGGTGCATATCAGCTCCAACACCTATGGCAGGGGGGACATTACAAAGAAAAAGAAAATGGATTAATAACACCAATTTACAGGATCTACAGGCACAAGGGCCATATATCCAGGTTATCACTCAGATTAACAATTTAAATAACAGAATCCTGAGCATGACGTACAAATGTCTTTTAATGAATGAGCCAATATTATGCGTTTGGGGTTTGTGCCTTTCCCTTGGTGTGCTATAGGGCTGGGAGTTGCATGTAAAATGTCTTCAGTTTTAAAGCCCAAACTCCATTCCAAATGGAGCCATTCTCTCTTAGAGAAAACACCACTTCTAAACTGCCTGAAACACCTTCTTTGTAGTATGGCCTTTCCTTCTGTTAAGTTATCCATGTCACTATGTAGCAACTACACAATACCCACCTACTGGCTAGATTGGATTGCCCTCGAATTAATGGAAAAATTGATTCCCTTATCCTTATATTATTAATTTGGATTTCTCTGCAATTTAGCCCATCCTATTATATAGGAGCAGTGAGCTGCCAACATATAGCGCTCAGGGAGCAGTTAGGGGTTCAGTGCCTTGCTCGAGGACATCTCGACATGCTTTCTGCAGGGACCAGGGATCGATCCTGTAACCTTCTGATCGCCAGACGACCCCTCTACCAACTGAGCTATGCTACAAGATGCTTAGAGTTGATTTCATAAATATCAGATCACAGTCTACCAAAGCCTTACGAATACATGGCCTTATTCTTGAACATAGTTTTGATATGGTTAGGCTGTGTCAATAATGGCTGAAATCGAATGTTTTCCTTCCCTTAAATTTAACTTCCCCACCTCACGATACTTGTAACCATGTACCTCATGCAAATAAACAAGGTGGGGGTGACGCCTTAATATAGAAGTCCAGTTTCAATTTAACTTCTACACTTGACTGTAAATTCCAATCTTCTGAGGCTCTTATTCCAACTCCATCTCCTTCAGCCACGAATAGACTCTTCTCAGCCAACATTGTGATACTCTATAGACTTCCTGGCTCTTACTCATTATTTCTATCGAGAGGTCCATTTTACACGTCACAATAAGTTCCCATGTTGTTGGGGTAGACATGGACATAGAAAGAGGTTGGGGGATTAAAACCATTTGTGTAGGTCACAAAAAGAGGTGAATCTGTTCAACTGGATCAGAAGTTTATTGGGAAACGTTTCCCAATAAACTTCTGATCCAGTTGAACAGAATCACCTCTTTTTGTGATTTCCCTACCTGGGCTATTGAGCATGCATCAAGACATTTGTGTAGGTGTTAAAATACACAAAATGAAAAGCCACAAAAATATGTAATTTGGAGATGATGTGGACCATACTTTCACACACTGTTCTGCCAGGTCACGGCTGGTTCTGTTGTTGAGTTCTACAACCACAAGCCGGTTACACAGGGCTTTGATGGCTCCATCCACTCCCACAATTCTCCTGGTGCACTCAGCTGACACATCCAGGTAGTAGGTAATGGCGCGAGCTGTCACCTCCAGCACATTGTCAGGGGCGCTCTCATCCAGGAAGATCTTACAGAGAGCTGGGAGGAAGGTACGAGGAGGACAGCTGTACAGGAGAATGGAGAAAACCCACTATTATTCCGAGGCAAAAATATATTCATTTTTTATGGACAAAATCTTAACTGTGTCCAGACAAATAAATTCAACTATCTGGGATTTCTAGACCTAGATGTGTGAGCATAAATCAAGACAAAAAGGACAAACAGAATGATCATTCACCAATCCATTTCTTTATCCATTCATTTATGTCTGTCTATCATCTTCCTCTTTATTCATCTAATTAACTCCTTCTGTAAATCCATTAATTTATCTATCCATCTTGTCATAATTTTTCATCCATCCATACCATGCAAATCCAAACTGAATGCAGAGTTCGTCAAGAGGGAGACTTACGTCTCGAAGCAGCGGTCAACGTTGTCTGACATGAGCAGCAACATGCAGAGCTGCTCCAGAGCGATCAGCTGCATGTCCCTCTCATCACCCTGCCCCATCTGGAGCCACTCCAGCAGGGTGTCTGGGTCCACGTCTGCCATGATGGCTAGCCTGAATCCATAGGAGAACAATCCCAATCTTATAAACCACCTTACATACATCTCTTCTCCCTTCTTCCTGCAGTCCTGACAAAGGCTCAATGAAGCAGGGATGAGCACTGGTATTCTCGTACAAATTATTATTCTAAATTGGTTGATGTACTCATACATGAGATTGAATTAATTTAAATTAGTAGTACAAGTAGTAGATCAAAATATCAATAAATACTAAACAAATACAAATAATCTCTCTCTCTAAACATTAATTTCCATACAACTATCAGTAATCGGTCATAATGGTGACCCACTGACGGAGTGAAGTATGGAGATTTTTTGACAAATAATGGCTTAGGGCTACGCAGCTGTTTAATATGATCATTTATCATCTATCAAAGTACTAGATCGCATAGAAATGGACCCACTGCAATTTTCTTGGCCGACTCTGATATTTTTGACTTTTGGATTTTATATTGGGAGAAAAATGCTGAATATGGAGCTGCCAAGCAAGAGGAGAAGAGGATGTGGTGAGGGAGGACATGCAGGTGGCTGGTATGACAGAGGAGGACAGGAAGACATGGACACAAATGATCTGATGTGATGACCCCTAGCAGGAGCAGCCAAAAGTAGCAGTAGTAGTATGTACGTTACATTGCGATGTCAGTTTGAACTTAATTAATCATTCAACCCCATCTCCTGGCATAACCGGACCTCTTACCTGGCTCCCTGTTGGCTGCCTGGTGTGGCTCAGTGCCCTATCACTGCTCACAAAGCCGACACTGTTTGGGATTCATCCAACCAACCGGATGGAGGGAGGAAATGGACAAGAACCAGTTTCTTAATCTCACAGTTGCTAGGATTTCAGGGACATGAAGTCTTTTCACCTGTGGATAGACAGACATTTGACATAAACTATGTAAAATAATGGATTTAGACACTGCAGCATCACCCATTGGTTTGTGGAAAACCCTTTTTGAAGCCTCATGTTTGGCATTTTCCCATTACAATCTTGTTTTCTTTTAACTGGATGTTACCATATAGGAACCAGGGGTTGGAGCTGGGGAAGAGTCAGGGCTAGATCTGACTGAGAAACCAAGGAAACTGCTAACCCACAACCTTTTCAGCAACCTGACTTACTAGCTCTGCCATGCAAAGTCTCATTCCAAATGCATCACTACTAGGACAAAAAGACCAGCTTGAAATCTCTGCTTCAAATGAACAATATTAGTAGAACTAAGATATTTCCTGAAGAAAAAAACCTGAAAATATTTTTACATGGCTATTTTATCAACTACAATAGAACTTTTCACGAGTCTAAGATAAGATATTCCCTTAATAGCCCCACAGGGGAGAATTGAAGTGTTACAGCAGCAAAGTGGAAAGCAAAGTAAGAGAGCCTTCAAATCTAGAACATATCTAACATCAATTTAAACAATGGGAGATATACGAATACTATAGGGTATGAAAAGAAAAAAATGCTCATTTTCAATTAACTGGTATGTTGATGTTGTTGTTCATATATTGTATTTGTTCTATTGGGGAAGCAGTGCTGATTATACAGCCTGACAGCTGCAGGAAAGAAAGACCTACTGAAACGCTCCTTCAGACACCTTGGATGCAGTAACCTGTCACTGAAGGAGCTCTCTAGTCTAGCAATGTAGTCCTGCATGGGGTGAGAACCATTGTCCATCATGGATGACAGCTTAGCCATCATCCTCCCTTGTCCCACTACCTCCACAGTGTGGAGGGGGCATCCCAGTACAGAGCTAGCTCTCTAGACCAGTTGATCAAGTCTCTTCCTCTCTGCAGCTGAGATGCTGCTGCCCCAGCAGACCACTCCATAGAAGATGGCTGCTGCCACCACCGTGTTATAAAATGTCTTGAGGAGTGACCCCTGACCTCCAGACGACCTCAGTCTCCTCAGCAGATAGTCTACTCTGCTCCGTATAAGAAG
This sequence comes from Regalecus glesne, assembly GCA_900302585.1. NCBI lineage: Eukaryota > Metazoa > Chordata > Actinopteri > Lampriformes > Regalecidae > Regalecus > Regalecus glesne. Next base: position 8,797 of record OMLC01099822.1, read on the forward strand.
GTTTTCATCCTGAAAGATCCCAGCACAGCCTGAATGAATAATAAACCAGAGTGACCGAGTGAGAATCACATGGATAAAGAGGGCAGGATCCAGCATTGGCAAATGGCTGGATTATATAATGAGGAAATGATAATGCATTCCATCAAAAAACCACCATGAGCCAAATGTCAAGATAAAAGCAGTCAACCCGTCCAGTACAGTGGAGCTGAATATTGGCATCTACACTGTCAGTATTATGCCGTTGAGCAAGGTTCAAAACCTTCAGCAAGAGCCCAATACTGAAGCTCTGACCTTACCTCTGGGAAGAATAGAGTCAAGTAAACCTACAGAGAGAAAGACGAGGATGGAGACAGTGCTGTTGATGATGATGATGGTTATAGTTATTATTTCATAAATAAATCCCTCTGATGGCTTCCAGGCTGAAGACAGCAAGGGATGCAGTGACGCGGAGTGGCCATGCCTTAGCTCTAGGGGCACTATACCGCTATGTAGGAGGGATCAGCTCCGCTCAGCACCTGTCCACCTGCCTGGGGGTCCTCTTCACCTTGGCCCAGGACAGCACCTCACCTGAAGTGCAGGTACACACACACACACACACTCATTCATACAGAGTCGGATGGTAAGGCATAATTGCATGCTGTCACACACTATCACACTTGATCACATGTATGCATCCTCATGCACACCTACATGCTTACCCACACATGTAAATACATGTAAATGAGGGAAATAAGCAGATGCTAGTGTGATTGTATTTGAACTTGAATGTGTTTTTGCTAAACGTTTTTGAGGGTTAATCATCTGATTTGTAAAATTTTGATGAATCTGTTTTAATTTTGATCCTGTGTTTTTAATTAATATCACCGCTGTTGTGTGTCTCAGACGTGGTCTGTGCATGCTCTGTCTGTGGTGGTGGACCTGTCAGGTGGTCTGTACCATTCCCATGCTGAGCCATCCTTCTCACTGGTCCTCCGCCTGCTCCTCTCCACCCCACACACACACCCCGAGGTGCATCACAGCCTTGGACGCTGCCTCCATGCCCTCATCACCTGTGTGGGGCCTGACTTACAAGGTCAGTCTGTTAGAACCATATGCACACAGCGAATGCATTCTTTGTTATCAGCATGTCATACGTTCTCCCCTCTTTATGTTTCAGAGGAGAGTTCTGCGGTCTCATCAATGCGATCTAGTTGTCTGGTGGGTTGTGGAGTGATGCAGATCAGTCCAGACTGCCTGGTTCAGGCTAAAGCCATTTCCTGCTTACAACAACTTCACATGTTCTCCCCATCACACGTCAACCTGGCCAGCATTGTACCTGCGCTCTGTGTAAGTGCACTGTTCCTACCAGTGGTACACCTTACCCACAGTGTTACACTTTATTCTTTACCAGTACACAGTTCTCCCTACAAGTTGACTGAACCCACCACCATTACATAGTGGCTACTGTTGGTGGACTACAGAAAGTTTTCTTGTACTTGTGGACTGTACACTGCCCTGTCTGTTGCCAAACTTTACTCACTGTGTATCCACTGGACTCTGCATGGAAGTGGATTTCCGACTGTAGTATCTAGACTACAGGAATACAGTTCTTCCTGTTCCACAGTACCAGCACACTCATGTATGTTTATGAGTGAATGTGTATGTGAGGTGAGAGAGACAGACAGAGAGAGAGAGAGAGAGTCTGACTCTGGACTCTGTTTGTCTCCTGTATCTCTACAGGAGATTTTATTGGATTACTCGATGCTGGTAGGTTGTCTCTAAGGCTCTCAGCTATTCACCATTTCATCTCTCACTGAGGTTCCTGTTGCTACGGAGCTTTTTAACCATTTTCTGTTGCTATGGAAGATTTTAACCTTTGTTCTGTTGTCATGGACCATCTTATCTGTTTCCCGTTGCTATGGAATGGTTGTACTCTGGTTTTGTGTTGCTATGGAAACTTTTAACACCAGTTTGCTATTATGGAATGTTTTGACTCTTTTTTTTTTTTTTGATGCCACAATATTGTCTTGGTGGTTTACTCTCTACCCTTCCTGTTTGACCCCCTGCAACAGTCACCAGCTCTCTCTGTTCTGGTGCCCTGGTGTAGCTCTGCATCTGCTGTATCTGTATCTCCACGCAGTTTAACTTCACGGTGTTTCCTCTGAAGCCCTTATCACAGGATAGCCATCTGGAGCAATCGTATCATCTCTCTCCTTTATTTCCATTCCCTGCTTTGAATTTTTAAGGACTTTAATTAATTTTATTGTTACTGAAGTTTCATTATTATTATTATTATTATTATTATTGTATACTGATTATGAGGATGAAATAAAAAATGGAGATCTTTTCTCCTGTGATGTCCAGAGGAAACACTGTTTATCACGGCATGGTTTTTGTAATCAGACCAGCTTCCATGTTCTCATCAGTACAGTTTCCTTGTCATTAAATCCTGTGTGTGTGTGTCTGTGTGTGTGTGTGTCTGTGTGTGTTCAGGTGAACCTATGCAGTTCCTACCAGTGTATGCGTTGTGCGGTGGTAGCGTGCTTGAGGCAACTTGTCCAGCGGGAGGCGCTAGAGGTGTGTGAACATGCTGTAGCCTTGGTCAAAGAGCTGCCCAGACCCGACAACACACAGCTAGGTATGATGCACATGCATGGACACACACATACATTACACCAGATACAGTATTACTGTAACCAATAATACTACAGTGTGAGGGGAGCCAATGGGTGGAGATCACCTATGAGACGGAGCAGGGAGTTATGGGTATTATTGTCCATGGATTGTGCCAGTCATAACGTTTGTCACCTGATCTATTGGCCTAGTCAAGTCAGTCACTCTAAACATGGTCACTCGGTCAGTCCCTTAGGGACACTGGGGACTGTGTTGCGGGTCCAGCTGGCTGGTTAAACCAAGAAACATATACTCAGTCTGTCTCTCTTTCTTCCCCCCCATATTCCAGACATTACTATCAAGGAAGTGGGTCTAGAAGGAGCTCTGTTCACTCTGTTGGACCGGGAGTCAAACCCAGGTCTGAGGAGAGACATCCAGGAGACTCTGGTTCACATGATGGTGTCTGGTGCCACTTCTGGCAAACTGGCCCACTGGCTTAAACTCTTCAAGGATGTCCTGTCGGCCTCAACAGGTGGGTTACCTGGACCCCTTGCAGCAGACTGCAATCTGTTGGCTTTAATAACCTACATTTGAAAAGAGATAAAACGGTAAACACCGATGTCAGATGAAGATGACTGAGTGTTTCTCGGTTTGTGCACCATTTAGAAGATACAGTCCGTGAAGTTTATCCTGCCAACTGGTCGCTTAACTTTAACTGGTAGTTCTGTTATCTTCCTAGAGGAGGTGTCATCTCATCATGAATCTGCCCTTCCCTCCCCCAGATTCCTGCACCCCATCGGAAATTAGTCAGGAGGAGGAGGAAGGGGAGGGCGAGAGGGACGATGACTCCTCTGTCTTCAGGTGTCGAACACATGGGAGTGGGCCGTTCGTGGCACTGCGTTGGGCCACGCGCTGCTTTGCTATGGAATGTGTGGTTCGCCTGATAGAGCAATGTGAGAATGCAGAACCCGCCCACTTTGACATGAACCTGGCACAAGAGCTGCGACTGCACGAGTCCACCGGTGAGAGGGCGCGCAAACATACATACAGTACATAGACACACACACACACACGGACATACACATTTGATACTGTGATCTATGTCCACATGTCATAAAGCAGTAAATGTTCTTTCCAGGTTACAGACATTAGCCAGGTTAGACCTTCATCATAGAGGAGAAAAATAAGCACCCACCAGGACTACAAATACTAGCACCTCCACCAAATGTGGAGACTACCAGCCATCACTGACTCAGATTCTGTTCTTTGACTTTCCTGACAACTGAAAGCCCCTCACATGTCTATAGATGTCACCCAGACTGACAGATAAAGACTGCAGGGTCTGCCCAGACTGCTGAACAGCAGTTCTGATCATCTGATGTTTTTTTTTACCTCTTCCATGAGAAGCGTGTCCTCTAGATCCCTGACACATTCACTCCTCTCATCTGTTCATAGACAGCAACATCTGGTCTTGTAATTAAAATGTTGCTTTTCTTCATGAGTTAAGGCTGAACATGCAGGTCGAACACTGGGATCGTATGCAGTTAGGTGACCGGTAACAGTCATTTGCTCTTCCTTGTGGCTGTTGTGGAAAGTAAACTGATTAGTTTGTTTTGCTGGTGGCTGTTTTAAGCTGACCTTCTCAGACTACCAACGTTACTCCATCTCTGATTCCTCTTTCCTTACCTGCTCTCGCCTTTTCTCTGCTCCTCTCCCTTCAGACTTCCTGGTCCTCCATCTTGGGGATCTGGTGCGCATGGCCTTCATGGCAGCTACAGACCAGAGCGACCAGCTGCGTCTGGCTGGTCTGCAGGCGCTGCTGATCATCATCAAAAAGTTCTCATCCATCCCAGAACCTGAGTTTCCTGGTCATGTGATTCTGGAGCAATACCAGGCCAATGTAAGGACAAGCTGGTGATCAGCAGATGCTTTTATCCATACATACTTGAAGTTACAGTAACAGTAGAAGAGGATCCAGTTCGTACATTACCAACAGAACAGGTAGCCAATATGTGGCGGGTTATGGGTGGGATCCACAGCATCAAGGAAGCAGTTATTGAGGATCAAATCACCCCACTGAGTTCAGATTATTGGTTTCCTTATTCAAGTCTCCCACTCCTACAGAGATCCTTTTCTGAGCCATTTTCGATTTACTACCATGGATGACCATTCCAGATGTCACTGACAGTTCATGCTATTCAGCATTTAAGCAACAGTTTATCATGATGAAGTTAGTGTTGATTTACACAGTGTAACTGCTGAATAAAAATCATGCCATCAGTTTTCATATTGATTATCTGTTCTTTTACCCACAGTTTTTTTTTAATCTCTTCTCTTTCTGCAGGTGGGAGCTGCTCTGAGACCAGCTTTTACAGCTGACGCTTCACCTGATGTCACAGCCAAAGCTTGCCAGGTAAGCCTCACACTGCACCGATTACAAGAAGGACAACATCACTGACAAAGTGCTAGTCTGTGTGTGGTCAGTAGTCTACGTGTTAACCACTTCATAGTTGAGTCAGGTCTACATTTTGTGTGAAGGTCTTGTCAGATCCAGATCTAAATACTGATATAAAAATGAGGTCATCATCAGCATAACTGGTGAAATTGCAAAAGATTTCGGTTGCTTCAGATGTGCTGGTCATTTTGCCCCCACAGAAAGTGGGGACTCATTGTGACATGTAGAACAGACCTCTTTGGTCATTGTTTCTTATAATCAAGACTCTTAGTTGTTACTTGAGCATCCAGAACACAATCAGAATCAATTAATCAATGCAAAGAGTGTGTCAGATTCAATCCAGTTTATTTGTATACCCCCAAATCACAAGGTAGCCCTGAAAGGCTTTACAGTAAGTGCAATACACAACACCCCATATCCTCAGACCCTGAAGTAGAATGAGGGAAAGCTAAGGTTCTAAAAACCTTGAAACTGTTTCAGAACATAAGACCAATAGAAGAATTATAGAAAGGACTATGAAAGAATTCATATCTAGTAAAGGTGTGTCCCCTGGTTCTATGCACTGTAGGAGGAATTTACATTGATTCTGCCCCCACATCAGTCTTGTCTGTCTGGTATTTGATGAGCAGAAATGACAGCTGTAGTCCAGCATTATACTCATGACTTTCTGATTTGATATCCCTTCATTGGCATGATACTAGCTTTTTGTTCTTGCCCTTCGGTGAAGGTGTGCAGTGCCTGGATCACCAGCGGGGTAGTGAGTGACCTCCGTGACCTCAGACGTGTGCACCAGCTCCTGGCCTCTTCATTGGCTAAGGTCCAGGCCAGGAGAGAAACACCCAGCCAGCTCTACAACGAGGCCACTGCCACCATGGAAATACTGACAGTGCTGAAGGCCTGGTCTGAGGTCAGTTTAGGACCATACATGCTAATGACCACAAGCCCTTTAATTTGTCCCAAATTACAAACCAACTCTAAAGTTGGTCTAGTGTCAGATGGTTGCCTCTTGAATCTTATGGTTGCCTGTTGTCCTTGTCCCTCTGATGCTCTCTCAGGTGTATATTGTAGCTGTACAGAGGAGCACACAGAATGAAGGCTCTGACAGCTCAGGTGACCTGGCAGACTCATCTCTGACTAATGAGGACTCAGGATCCAGGTCAGGAGGGTCAGGTCTGCTGAAGCTGGTCCAGTCAGATCTGTCAACCCTGAGTCGTCTGTGGTTGTCTGCCCTGCAGGACTACGCTCTGTTGACTCTCCCACAGCAGTACTCATCACAGCTACCCACTGCAGGTAGACGGCGATGAAGGAAGGACAGAGAGACAAAGCGACAGCATCATATTGTCTCCCACCACCCATGATGCTCTGATCGTTTTGTTTCTATGCTCTTCATATTTATAGCTTCTTATTCTTGAGACCCCCACCTTATGGCAGACATTGTACTTCAGCGTGATGAATTCACAACTCAATGAACCAACTGAGACAGATTCATAGACCTCTATTTGATCAGGGTTGGGGACAGTGATAGGAGGGGTGAAAAGGAGGCATGGGGGAAATGGCAGCAGGAGAGGGAAGTTAATGCAAAGAAAGATGGATGAATAGATGAATAGACTGACAGATTAATATTTAACAGACAATCATGGCGACTGATTGATGGGCCGGAGTTGGACGTGCCTCCAGCATTCTTCCACTAACCATCTCTCTCTCTCTCTCTAGGTGGTTCATTTTACACAGCAGAAACAGTGGATCAGGCCAGAGGACACTATTCATCTTCCTGGGCTCCGATCCTCCAGGCCACAGCCCTCTGGCTCCACAGCACCGGTCAGCACTATTCTTCACCAACAGCACCAGTACCGCACGCAGCCATGCCTGCATCACACATTAACAGCACCACTATCACATCCCATATTTACTCTAAACATGTAAAGCTCATAAGTCTGACACATGGCATGTATGTGCACAGATGAGAAGGTAGTTCTGCACCAGGTCTTAGTAGACTGTGTCTGATTGTATTGGTGGATGTTCTATTCTCTGTTGTGGTTTGGTATTTATAGATTTAGGGCTGTTGTTGTTGTTGTTGGTTTTAGTCTAGATTAAATGTGAAGATGGAACATTTTTACTGCTGGTATCAGACACGTGGGGTTTGGTGTACCATGTGGATACCATGCTGATGACTGACCGGTGTGTGCTGCAGGTTTTGTGATGACAGAGGAGGAGGGGCCAATCAGTCTGTCACGGCCTGCCACACCTACTTCCATGGGACAGACAGGCTCAGTGGGTGGTGCCAAGAGTCCAGAAGACATCAGCACTGACCGGCTGTATCTCATACTGGGTGAGTCCATCATTCACCTGTTCCTACTGTAAAGTGAGATCCACATCTACATGTCACCATCAGTCCCCACATCGTGGGGGTGGACATGGATTTAGATGGACCCTGAGGTATTAAAGCCAGATGCCCTTCCTGATGTCCTAGTGGGTTTAAACCCACAACATCTGGCTCATCAGTTACTTAAGGATGTGCTCTACCACTGAACTACTTCAGCCCCCCAGTGTCTACTGTATAGTATGTCTGTTAAAACATTTCACTATTCTAGTCACGAAATGTTTCAAAATAAACTGATCCAGTTGAACCGATTCACCTTTTTTTTTATTCACTCTTTTAGCAGCATCTCTCTCTCTCTCTCTGTCTCTCTCTGTCTCTCTCTCTCTGTCTCTCTCTCTCTGTCCCTCTCTCTCTCTCTCTGTCTCTGTCTCTCTCTCTCTGTCTCTCTCTCTGTCTCTCTCTCTCTGTCTCTCTCTCTCTGTCTCTCTCTCTCTGTCTCTCTCTCTGTCTCTCTCTCTGTCTCTCTCTCTCTCTCTCTGTCTCTCTGTCTCTCTCTCTGTCTGTCTCTCTTTCTCTGTCTCTCTCTCTCTCTCTGTCTCTCTGTCTCTCTCAGGGATGCCATGTTGTTTGGAAGGCACTGAATGTAATGAATAGTACCTC
>OMLC01099829.1:14359-25678 GCA_900302585.1 Regalecus glesne
CCCCCCCCGATATGCACAATTAGCTTTAGCAGGATTTTTGCAAAAACATCAATGGGTGAATTTACAGAAATATCAAGTGGCAGGTTCCTTTCCCCTTTAGCCAAACAGCCCAGCCTGCTACAGACCCTAGGAAAGGAACTCCCTCCCCCCATCACCCCTCATGCTGCAGCCTCTTACTGGCGGAGTGAGTAAAAGCCCTGGATGGAAGACAGAAGCAGGGCAGCCCAACAAGCACTTCAGGGGAAATTGAGGAGAACGCGACGAAAAAGCCAAGACTTGCATGTCGCCCTTTTAAGCAGAGGTGGGGCCATTTTATGCCACAATCACTGATCTATTCATCCTCAGTAAATCTCATTTTTGCCCCCAAAACCATGATTTTCCAAATGGGTTCCTTGTGCAGAGATCTATCTGGGGCGTATTGGTGTTCTAAGGGGTGAGGAGCACTATACCTGAAAGTGAGGTTCCTGGAGGATTTTGGCAAGCTCAGCGGCAGAGGCATCCTTCTCTGCCAACTTGGTGACAGAGTCCAGAACTTCTGTCACCAGCTGAACATTGTTGTCACCCACTGCCTGGAGCTTGACATCCTCAAGACGCTCATGGGCCTGCAGGCACACATATACACATAATCAACTATGTAGCCATCAGAACTGCTGGCAGCGCTTTGTGCTTTCTTGCTTATTAAAACAGTAAGACATGAGGGGCTGTTAAATCAAATTATACAGCCAAACATCCTCTGTGGATGAATGGCAAAACTGACCATTTAAAAACCAGACCACGAACAAATTTACGATTCTGCATCAATGCAGACGTTTCCCAAGACACTGCACACAGACACAACCTGATGCATGCTCAGGAATCCAGGTAAGGGAATCACCATAAATGAGAGTCAATTCAACTGAAAGAAGAGATTTGAGAAACGTCTCATCACTCATACAGGAGACATCTTCAGTCCGAGCTGACTGCACCAGTCTCACCTTATAAACAATACAGTTGTATGGCAACCCAAAAAAAGGATGGTTTCATATGAAAGCTGGCACTGACTGCACATCCAGTGGTATTGAGTACCAGAGGAATGGGGAATATTTGTAATCACAGCATTGTAAGATGATGACAGATGTACTCTTAAACCCCCCCCCCGTTCAGGGGGGGTTAAGAGCAAGTGAATTTTAAGCAAAGAAAAAGGAAGATGTAGAAAAATATTCATAAAAGTGAAAATGGCAACAATGTGACACAAATCAGGACTTTTCAATAACTGACTCGATGACGTGGTGTAAACATCCATAATAAAAAAGAGGTCAGGAGGATTTTTTAACACCAGTTTCCATTTTTTGCCATTGAACTGAGTCTTTATCAACCAGTTGATTTTCCCACCTGCAGCTTCAGACTTTTCTTTATCATCTTGTGGGTTTTTTCACATTCCCAATTATCTTTTCTTATTTACAAGTTAAAATTTGTACAACTTTCAGAGACACAGCTACTGTATTAGTGTAAGTGTGTGTGTGTGTGTGTGTGTGTGTGTGAGACCTTGGCAAGAGAGTTTACGATGGGGCTCTCCATGATGCCTCTGAGGAAGATGAGGTCGATGTCTTTGGCTCCAGTGCCTGTGGGTAGCTCCTTAAGGTTGTCCAGCACCTGCTGCATAGCTAAATGAGAAACCAAATGCCCCGGATCAAATGGATGGACTGGAAACTATCACGTTGGTCAGTTTAAGCAATTTACAGCTTGAACATTTAAGATGGAGAATTAAAACTCCCCTGCCAGCATCATGTCTTGATAAACTTGACAATTAGTTAAGTTTGAATATCAATGGAATAGGACTGGTTACATCCTCCAACATAAACCAAGTTTAAATTCTAATAATTTAAAGAGCTTCTGAATACATATAGACGACTTTTGGAAGAGTTATGCATCTACACTGGGAAAAATATACTATGAAACTTAAGTCCGGAAATAGAAACACCTCAGGAAGTCAAGAGATCTCACTTATCTAATGGCGTTTCTGACTAGTATTGGCACGATAAAGCAAAATAATACTGTTAGAACCACATGTTCTGCCAGTACACGCAGAGGACACACATGCAGAACACGAGGACGAGGGCAGCCCATTACACCTTTCTTTTTTAAAAGAGGAAAATAAAATGTCAACCAGAAGAAGCAAAGCAGCTGCAACCAAAGCAAAGAAACAAAAGCTTGACAGTAATATTATTATTATTACAAAAAAAATTACGACTTTTACGCTCATTTGACTGTTTAATGACATTCAAGAGTAGGTGGGAGCAATGCACCAAATCTGCCAACAGAGATGAGGAAGACAACCACATGTTTGTTAGGCCTCAAGAACATTCACTTTATGTTTTAGTGACAAACTTGGCTACTTTAAAGAGTGTCAAAAAGCCGGATTCAGAGCTCCAGGGACTACTGTAGACTTCACATAGCTCTGAATGAAACGGCTGTCTGGTAGGTTGTTGTGGGGGGAGGATCTTTGATTTAACCACAAGCCAACAATATTTGGCCATTTTTAGAAGAACGAGGACATCAACATGTTATCGGGAAGCTTCAATTAGGAGACAAAATATCACTCCTCTCTCTGTCTCAATGGCTTTTTCATCTGCATACACCTGCAATCCAAAAGGCAAAACTTTAAAAAAAATTAATTCACATTTTCTTCATCCATCATCAACCACTTATCTGTGGTCTGGTGATGGAGTCATGCTGGAGCCTATCCCAGAGCGCACTGGGGAAAATGTGGGGAAACACCCTGGATAGGTTGCTCCTCCATCTCGGGAGTAGAGCACTTTAGGGTTCAGTGTCTTGCTCAAGGACACCTTAAGAAACTTCTGCGAGGACCAAGGATCGAACTACCAGTCTTCTAAATACTAGTAGATGGTCCTACCCCTTGAGTAATTCACTCAGTAGACAGACAATGGCAGAATCACTAATGAGCCACAGTCACATGAAGCTTTCAAGTCAGCTCTCCACCCACACTGACCAAAGACACAATCACAGAGACTGAAACCGTCACAAACTTAAACAAGCACACGGACACTTAAACTACCATCTGGCACACATCTAGTCTCTCAAATGCCTGAATGTACCTTAAATGATTTTGCATAGATCAGTTCATAAACACACACACGTATATGTGTATAGCTAGCATTCAATCAGTGCAGTATGGAGAGCTAGTAGCTGATAAATATTTTCTACTTCTTATTTCACCATAAATCATTTGATTGGTACATACAGTATTAGTAAGTAGCCCAACAAGTCTGGTTATGCAAGAATCTAACCAACAAAACCACAGTAGCCACTATGATGCATTTTGCACAATATTCAGAACACCCCTTTCACTAGGACTTCTCTACAAAGACCTTACCTGAGCCTGAATTAGCATTGGCCACGGTCATGTTTTGTTTTTATCACTCGGGTCAGAATCGATGAAACCTCTGGAAGCACACCCAAAAGATGCCCGTCACCCCGCTAACTCACAGAGCACCTTAAAGGCTGAAAAGGGCAGAAAACAACAGAATACCATGTGTCAATGGAGAGCACAGAGCCACAGGCTGTGTCATCAGAGGGAAATGGGCATAAGACGTCGACATGAATCTATATATGTTACACAGCATATACAGATAACGAAGATGCCTTGTGCTCAAGGTACTCATCTTTACACAGTGAATAGGGCTTTAAATGTTGAAGAGAATGACAGAGGACCATTGAATCACAACGGACAGGATTGCGGCCCTCTGGTTAAAGGTTGCACCCACCAGATACACGCGTAGGCCTCTGGTGACATCCTGTACAAACACACTCTCCAAACAGAGTGGCAAAACTTAACCCAGTTAATGACTAGGTGGACAAACAAATGGTCTTTTACAGCACGAGCAGTCTAAAAACCAGACTGTGCAAATATCATCATGAATGTGGTATTGTGAGATTGTAGTCCATCTTTCTCATCCTCACATTAACATGGGGTGTAAGAGAGTAGTCAACGATTATACTGGAAAAAACAACAACAAAACTTCTCACCTCAGTGTTGCACAAATCCAGTATAGCATACAGACAGACACGGATGCTGCCGCCCACTTACACAGCACTCATGTGGTAACCCTGGACAACAGAAAGAAGAAGGGAACACAAAAGAGTTTACCCTGCATAAAATCTTGTCGAAATGTTCCCAAATAATTACACACTGAAAAGCACCAATCGCTTCCTGAATCTGGAGGGTTGTTTGATAGCAATTTCTGCTGTTAAGCAGCAGACTCAAAACCATGTGCATCCTCACTGCTTCAAGTGATCGTGTTCATTCAACAGTATTGTCACAGATCCCTTCCGATTGGCTAAGCTTATCATGTGATCCTGTGAGGGCTTAAGTCTAATTAGCACCAGCGAGTCAGATTAAGGAAGCTTACAAAGAGTGTGACTGAGGAGAATTAATTGCACTAAGTCGATTTATAAGATCAAAAGTAATCACTATGAACTCGGCACAAATCACCTTCTTAAGCTTTGGTGGCCTATTTTTTTTCATATCAAGCAACACGGAGGAGGTAGGACATGCATCTAGGAATTGAAGAGTGGTGGTTTGATTCCCGGCCTCTACAGAAAGCATGCCAAGGAGTCCTTCAGCAAGACATTGGACCCCTAACTGCTCTCCTAGTGCCACACTGGTCCTATACAAAAAGACAGTTAAATGCTGAGAACACATTCCACCGGTTATGTGGCAAATAAAACAATACTGTAAATTCCTGGTTCCTTTGATGGCAGCTCATGAGACCTTTTTGCAGCCTTGTGGTTAATCCATTTCAATCGGGGTTCATTCAAGAGTCGGAGGAACATTTCTGAGGGTTTCCTCACAACATGAAAACAAAGTAAAGGAAGAAAATATGGTAAACGATTTATAACCACATAGACAGATACCTTTATTTACCACATGACCAAAGCAGGTGGAACGTGATCTCTGCATTTAAGCCATCCTATTGTATAGGAGCAGTGAGTACATCCACAGCACAGAGGTTCAGTGTCTCGCTCAGGGGCAGCTCAACACTTTCTACAATCTCCAACTACCTGATGACCACCCTACCTTCTGAGCTATGCTGCTGCTGTTTGAACCGGCAAACCATTACGATTATGTTGATAAAAATATTAACAGTAAAAATTAGGGTAGATGGAAAATTCTATGCAACCACTCTATCCAATGCACTCTGAAGACCATCCTTCATACTCCCACAAGAATAGCATCTCTATCAGGTCCAACCACTGTGAAGCTCTATTTGCAGGATTATTCAAACAGTCAGTAGGAACACAGTCTGTTCAGGTACACATCCTTAATACAGGGGCACCGCAAGGGTTTGTGCTTAGTCCCTTTTTCTGCACCCATGACCGCACCCCATCCACTCTCCAACACTATGGCAAAGTGTGCTGAAGTGGGACTGATATCCAACAATGAGGAGACACACTACAGAGATGAGGTTCAACAGGTTCCTAAGAGAATGTAAACAGTTTGAGATAAACCTTCACAGAAGCACCACTGAGAGCCTCCTCTGCTACGGTGCCACCATGTGGTGTGACAGCTGTACTGCCAAAGACCAGAGAGACTTGGTGAAGATGGCTAGAAGATTGTGAGAACTGTGCTCCCAAACCTGGACACAGTATATGCTAACCATCTACATAAAAAGACCAGCAACATCATTAGGGACCCAAACCACCCAGGTCACGCAGTCCTCCTCCTTCAGGGAAGAGATACAGGGCCATGAAAGTCTGATCAAGCAAACTGAATAACAGCTTCTACCCAGAGCTGAAGCCTCATTCACCCCCCAGCCTCCCATAGCTGTTGGGGACTGAGGTCTTTGCCGTGCCTTTGATATAGATAGAAGACACCACCTCATATGCATCTTTTTTATCCATCTTATTTTTCTAGTCTTCATTACTGAATTTGTTCTCATCTGGTTTTCTATTCCCGGTCGTTTATGAGTGACCAAACACAATTTTGTGGTAGACAATCTCAAGCAAAGCCAAAGTGCACAAGTCTTGTATGCATTCTGTTAACATGAGCAATCCCCGGACACCAGTGAAATGTTATCTATCATTTAATAACTGATTGGCACCAGGGAAACCGTATGTCTTGGTACACAAACCAAACCACCTGGAGTGGCCGGGTGCCCTTCCTGACACCTTGTGGCGGGATCCAACCTGCGATGCCTGACTTGGGAGATGCACACTACTTGTGAGCTACTACAAACACTTGCCTATTAAGCTGGTCAGTAACCTGGGCTTGACTCTTACCCGAAATCTAGCAGGCCATTTTAACGAGCCTACAGACTGGTTTTATATGCCAGCGTCAAATGATCACACCAATCAACCATACAGCACATTACACAAAAAAGAGGTGAATCTGTTCAACTGGATCAGAAGTTTATTTGGAAACGTTTCATCACTCACCAGGTGACTTCTTCAGTCTGAGCTGAAAACAAACATTCCCTTCCTTATAAACAGTACCTTGATACATCAGGGAGACCAAACAGACGCTGGCTAAAAGGATGGCGCAGCATAGGAGAGCCAACATGTCGGGTCAGGACTCTGTGGTCTACACCCACCTACAGGCGAGTGGCCACTTATTCAAGATGATGATGTTCACATCCTTGATAGGGAGGAACGCTGGTTTGAGAGGGGGGTGAAGGAGGCCATCTATGTGAAGAGGGAGCGACCCTCGCTGAATAGGGGGGGTGGCCTGAGAGTACACCTATCGGCGTCTTACAATGCCGTGATAGCGAACATTCCCCAATCCTCTGTGAATGGTGCCCTTTGTCACTGAATGTGCAGTTGATCACCCAACTCTCATATGAGACCAACCTACTGTTGTGTGGTATCAAGGTACTGTTTATAAGGAGGGGGATGTTTGCCTTCAGCTCAGACTGAAGAAGTCACCTGGTGAGTGACGAAACGTTTCTTAATAAACTTCTGATCCAGCTGAACAGATTCACCTCTTTTTTGTGATTTCCATACCTGGATTATTGAGCATGCATCAAGACATACAGCACATTACAAGTGCCTCAATAAATGACTTAAATATGGAAGCTTTATTTATCTGCCATTGTTCTAACATGTCTCGTCTGAAGTTAACCCATCCTACTGTGTAGGAGCAGTGAGCACCAGCAGCACCCAGGGGACCAACTCCAGTTCTTTCTCCCATTGCCTTGCTCAGGGCCACAGACAGGGACCTTAACATGCATGTCTTTTTGATGGTGGGAGGACACCAGAGCACTCGTCTTGGTGTGAGGTAACAACGCTACTCGCTAGGCCACCAATCTTTCTTAAGCTGATAATCGTGCCTTTTGTTTAATATCCATTCGGTTGGAGAAGGGTGTCATCCAGTGCTTTATTTGTGCCGGAGCAAGCTCCGGGACCTCTCGTGTCAATCAAAAGGCTGTCCCTACTATTCCCAAGTGATAACATCCAATCATCAAGGGGTTAAAATAGGCCTAGTGGGTTATTTACCACCATAATGTGACACTGGGGAAATTTCTTGTTAACTTTTTTTTTTGCGCTCCCGGACCTCTCAGTGGCTTTGGTGGCCTCTGTCACGGGAGCACTTTTTGCTCCGGCACCTCTAGATTCACAAATTAAGCGCTGGTCTCATCCCACCAGGACACACGATTCGAGACCACAGCGCCGTGGCGTTGCTCCTCCCTTCCACAGCGTCTCCCCTTTAACATACGGAGGCTTGGAGACACGACTAACGTCATGTAGACTAACTGAGAACGCCTCACCCACGGCGCTCAAAACTGCAGTGCTATTTACAAGTCACCTGAGGAACACGACTTGCCCTCCAGCCTCTTCCTTCATTGGTGGCCCTGGCGACAAAACTAGACGCGTCAGAGACAAAATACGTTGAAGCCTTGAGACACAAATATTGTTGCTTGCGGGCAGACATCAATCTGGAGCACACAAATGGTCCTTCACTGAAACCGAACTGGTGAGACGGAATGACCAGCAGGGGGCTAAATAACCTGGTAATGGTTTTGGGCAGCATTTAAAGCTCTGATGCTCAGAGTTGGTTTAGAGCACTCATAGAGCCACGGTAATGTATTGGTATAAAATGCAAATAAACCTAAAATCAATTAACCCTACAAATTATAAGTTGCATCCAGGCAGCGGCGTTCCCCAGCGCTGTGAATGAGTCCTGGCACGCAAATACGCTCTTTTGGTACATGTGGGAACTGACTCGTTTTGCGATCCAACATGAGGTAGCCTCTTGCTACATGTATGTAGTCAAAGTCAACTTTAACACCAGTGGTGACCCGAACTAAATCTGGGTCACGAAAGCTGATGCCAACATACAACAAATCAAAGCGTGTCCATAAACTGTCAGGCGGGCCAACACACACGTTGGTTCGGGGACAGGAGTAAACTTGATGGTAGCTGCTAGCATGCTAACTCGTTGGCTAAGTCGCTAGCCAAAAAATGACGCTAGCATGTTTTACGGTAAGACGTATTTAACAGTTGTATATTATCAGTGGTAGCAACGCGTAAAAATGATCAAGCCTTCACAGTTTAAAGAGACTGACTGGCTTACTAAGAGACGTTTTATGAACCGCTTCACTGTGGATAATAGCTTAAATACAGCTAGCTCCAAACTCCAATACAGCACGTCATGTGGCTGAAACTAGTCCTGGCCAGAGTCAGCTAGTAAATCCGACTAACAACGGGCACAAAATGTTAAAACTTCCGAGTCTTACTTGAAACTGATTAAATAGGGGGCTTACAAGATACGTTGCACAAATTCCTCGACGGCATCCAGTCAAACTTTCAGGCTCCATTCATATTAATGGCCAATGTAGCGTGTCTTCCGCAGGCGGCTGCCTGCGCCCCTCAGCCTGCTATTGGGACGCGCAGATGTGCTGAGATGGTGCTGGCTCTGCCCCCCCACTCATTATCATGCACTGTGATTCAACACCGGGAGACGCGTCCCGTCCGAACACATGGGAAATAAGAGAAAGATAAATACACTCTGGTCTACACCTGGGAGAGTCAGATACAAAAGCGACGTGTTCAGAAGTGTTATGTCATTTCCCTCACTGGCTCCATTGTCTTTTATTTTAACAGATTCCTCTGCTACACGTAAGGATGCGTCAAAACCAGTAGAGGCGGTAGAGGACCACATAGAGACAATTAGTAGTCAGCCAATCACGTTCTAAGCTGATACAACAAACGAACTCTTAGTAAAGAATCCAAATCCAAATGAGGTAATGGAAGAGTACCAGGAGGAAGGGTCTGCTCACACACCCCGTCTAATAAACCTCAATTGATGAACCTGATTGATGAACTTTGGCTTTGTACGACAGACCTTGTCATCGACAACATATACCTCAGAAACGAATCAAGAAGAAACATGAAAAGAACAATAAAACTATTAAAACTATACAATACAGCATTTACCATATGTATCCGTCACAAGTAAAACCTCGTCAATCAGTCAGTCAACTCTCAGGGGGGGGCATAGCTCAAGAGCCAGGGCGGTCGTCTGTAGACAGAGGGTGGTTCAATCCCCAATTACTCCAGAAAGCGTGTTGAAGGGTCCTTGAGCAAGACACTGAACTATCAACTGCTCCCTGCCCTGAGTGCTACGGCTACTCTCTGTTCCTCTACAACAGGATGGGTTAAATGAAGAGAACACCTCTCAATGTATGTATGCACACTGACACGACTAATGCTTCGTCTCCGAATCCGTTTTCCTCCCCTGAATCGTACAGATGTGACGCTAGGTGTCGCTGTCGCCAGCACAAGGACATCTGACTGTTCGGGGTATAGGAAAGACTAGAAACTACTGCTACGTAGGAAGCAGTCCTACATCTCCATCACCTCTGTCAAATGGCATTTTAGAAAGTTTTCAAAGAATAGCGTCCTACAGCAAAGAAATAGTACATTAAACATTCACCTTTAAGGATGATAGGTTACACTTTTGCTAATTAATATGATTATCATGACTACAGTGGACAGTGCAAGTTGGTGACTATTTAGAATGTGAATACATCATATTTAGCTTCCAGGCTCATTTCCCTCTGTTGTCCCAATAAGTTAGGGGCTCACTGTCTTGCTCAAGGACACCTCAACACCCTTTCTGAAAAGTGGAGATGGAACCACCAATCTTCTGACCACCACACGACAACCTTACCTCCTGAGCTTTGCAGCTCCCTGTGACAAGTTTTCCAGGTATCCGGGTCACTTGACAGGATTAAACTCAATCTGCACCCAAGGAACGAGATGGCCCGTCCCGGACAGCTCCCTTTAGAGATGAAGAACAAACAGACATGTTTGTTCAGTGACACATCCATTGGTCTATTTGGTCTTGTTTGTTTTGTTACCATCCATCATACCGGGCGGGGGAAAGGCCAAGTCTGCTTCACCTTCCACAAGGTGGACATCACACTCGACCGTAGAGGACACACACCGAGTGGACGAAGCCTGCGATGTATGGTGGGTTGTGCATGTTGTGTCTCATCAGGTGGGCCAGCGTAGCCACAAAACCAGAGCAAGACGTTGGGAATGAACCTCTCAGGAGAGAGGCCCACTGCGTGTCACTTGAAATCATACAAGCTCGAGGCGTTTATGTGACAACCTTTATTCCATGTAATGTAGTGTCATTCAAGCCAGTCGTGTCACCCGGTGCAGCAGGCCTGTTGGAAAGAGAGGTGGTTGGTTTGAAAGGCGTCACCATACCGGCAGCCCATCATACCTACAATACAGAGAAAAGACACTTGTTAAGCCTCGTGGATTGCCGAGCAGACGGCCCGCGCTTAAAAGAACACACGTGTTAACTCACACATGCTCTGCAGTGTGTCTACATACTCACGTGTGTGTGTGTGTGTGTGTGTGTTCCCGTTTGCATATGAGAAGAACCTTTATTCATGTGTCACTGTACATAGCACATACAGCAAAATAGGTTCCCAGCATCCAACCCATCCTCTTGTATGGGAGCAGTGAGCGACAGCATCACCCGGGGACCGACTCCACTTCTTTTCCTACTGCCTTGCTCAGGGGCACAGGCAGGAGTATTAACCCCTAACATGCATGTCCTTTGATGGTGGGAGGAAACCAGAGATCCAGGAGAAAAAACATCATAGACACGGGGAGAACATGCAAATTCCACACAGAAAGGTCCTGGGATAGGATTCGAACCCGGGACCTTCTTCCTGTGAGGCAAGAGTGCTAATCACTGTTTCACCATGTCACCCAAATAATAGACCACATCACTATGTGTGTGTGTGTGTGTGTGTGTGTGTGTGTGTGTGTGTGTGTGTGTGTGTGTGTGTGTGTGTGTGTGTG
>OMLC01099914.1:0-11283 GCA_900302585.1 Regalecus glesne
TTCTCACAAAGCAGCCAAAAGTATCTTCGCCAAGCAACACGTCTGCTCTTTCAAAGTGCTCCATTAAAAGACACATGTGATGTGTGCTTGCCACGGAGGCAAAGAGTCGCCGAGCCGTGTGTATGAACAGGAGGAAAGCTGAGAGAAGTTCGGGTTCTTCATTGCAGGCCGTGTGAGTCGAGGCTCCGACTGCGTCGCCTGCAAACCCCCAAGTGCATTGTAACCTAATGAATGGGATATTTACGGTTCACAGGTCTCTGGATACGGATAATGTCTTAAACTGATCGGACGGCAGCTGTACTTGAGGGGACGGGACCCTTCCCGGCTCTACAAACTATCTTTTAAACGTAGAAAAAAAAAACCAAACACAAAAAATCAACTGCTGGTATACGAAGTGCTCTCAATGTGATCCAGTTAGCATAATTAACACAATGCTCACACAGTTACCAGTGATATGACACACTCACTGTGTAAATGATTGAAACACAGAGTATGACAGTCAATAACCAAAATAGCCTCTATTGTGCACGTATCATGCTATATCCACAGAAAAACCAGGTGAGTTCATCAGTTGCTTTAGCTGCAAATCGCTGAATTCATAAGTGGGCTGTGAATGACAAAATCAATGCTTGCAGTAGCTGCATAGATTCTAGCACTACATCAACATTGCGCCAGATACCCACAGCAGAGTGTAATGACTTGGAGCAGCTCATTACGTTGTGCAAATTACAGTATCCTTATCCTCGCGATCCTCCATCAAATGAATTAACATTAACGGAGTACCAGTGATTCAATAAAATCTTCAAATTTTCGAGTACAGTTCAAGAGAACGCTGTACACGTTTCGTACATCTTTGACCCTGTTGTAGCATTAGCGTTTAAATAACCAATGACAATAATTAAGCGTAACAATTAAAGGCAAGGTGTATGTCAATATAGACAAGTTACATCCTATTCAGACATCCTCATTATACTGGGAACAGAACAGGCGTGTGCCTTTCCCTATCTTTAAACTGGTAAACTACCAATGGCGTTTCAAATTCGACTGAGGCCACAAATGGCCGCTGCCTGGTGGTGAATGGACTCGGCAGGGTCACTACTGCTGAGAAGTGCTGGACTCCTCCCAAACGGACCAATCTGTATGACAAGGGGGCTACATTGCATCTAAGGATGGTGTTTGAAAACAAAGGAGCTCACAACAGTTAGAAACAGCAAGACTAGGCCACAGTAAGTGGGTTTCGGGTGGCGTGCAAGGTCGACACGGAGAAGAAGGTGGTTGTTAACACTCGGTTGGGGTTGGAATCCTTTCTTGACACTGGTCTGTGGAGACAATCATCCTTTAATAACAGTAATCCATCTCCTCGTTGGCCAGGACAATAGCTGTTCTGCAGGGTATGTAGACCTGAGAGAGAAAGAGAGAGAGGAAAGAAAGCACTAGTGGGGTGAGCTGACAATGGAAGACTGATGACATTAAAGAGAGACAATCAGAGGTTTTAGAGATTAAGCTGCGCAGAAACTGTATGAGTGGGAACCTCAATTCGACCGTCGCTGCTTCTTTTTTAAGTTGGGCCGATTTTCTGCCTCATCGGCTTGTGGTTTGACATAAAGCGGCACCCGATTAACTGCCCGAACGATAAGCGATCGGACGATCGGATGGATTTACAGCATCTCAGAAACTTTGGTCAGCTGTCATGAAGTTTGAGCTAAATCACTTGATTAACTGGATTTTATGTGTGTGTGTGTGTGTGTGTGTGTGTCTGTGTGTATACACGAAACACAAGTGAGCCAAAACATTATGACCACCTGCCCGGTATGCTGTTGGTCCTTCATGTGCCACCAAAACAGCACTGACTGCAATGACCTGCTGAGGCATGGACCACAAGACCCCTTAACAATCTGGCCCTTTTCCGTCACTCAGGCCTTTACTCCTGCCCATCGTTCCCTACATCCAGCATATTGACTACAAGAACTGATTGTTTGCTCACCATCTATTCTAACCCCACGACGATCTTGTGTAGAGATGGTCAACATTATTCGATTCCCCTGTCCATGAATGGTTATCATGTTATGACTCATCAGGCTAAAGCTGCCAGCATTTTGGAGGATGCGGTAATATTATTTGAATAAAGCTTTATTGGAAGCATCAATGGACAAAACTGTTCGTAGTTTTCTGTGTAAATGTTCAGATCGCGCGGCCACATCGCGGGCCGTCGATCAGACCGTGCAGTGTGAGTATAGACGTCGTAGACTTTGGCCGTGCAGATTGGGCGATTTCAACGTGTAGTGCGAGTGAAGCACAATGAACAAGATTAAATCACAGTGCCTGCCCAGCTTTTAAAAACTGGTATATGGCTGAGCTAGAGGTCCACTGATCATCAAAATCTCTATCAAATGTAAAACTGACATCATGGAAGAAGTCGGCCAGGGGGAATAGGGAGCAGTAGGGATAGGGGGGAGTAAAAACACCGTGGCTCAACAGTTCACAGAACCAATAGTCTTACTGGACAAAAAGACTGTGAAGGTTATGAAGCCAACCTGAGCTTCGCAGAGTAGGTGGATCTACAGTTGTCAGAGAAGTGCATCTGATCGCAAAAGGATGTCTTAGAACTGTTATATTTATATTCTGACTTTGTAGATGATAAAAAAAATGTTTATCAGCACAGTAAAGAATTTCAAAAAAAAGTCCACCAACAACTCCACTTGTGTCAAAAATTCAAACCATCATAGTAGCACTTCACTAGAAGGTTGTGCATTCATGTGAGTTTTGCCAACCTGAGCAACCTTGCTTCATGTGGAATCAAAGAAACCCAGCTTTGAACTGGGGGTTTCTTTCATTAATATTTAACTGTGGCTTATTATTTTTGAATAATGACTGTGTAGCAAATGTAAATTTAGAATTGTGTGAAGATTATTTCTGTCAGCTGGGATAAGCCGATACAATTTACCTCCGACTTATGATGGGCTGAAGAAAGGAAACATCAGTAGAAAAAAAACAAAGCAAAATAGATTAAAATTTCTTAAGAAAATTGAGTCTGCGGGTGTCAAGACAAACAATTCTTATTTACAATGAATTATTGGAGCTAAGTATTATTTCAGTGTTGTGTATGTAATAAAATCCATGATTAAACTATTTTTTCTCTTCATATTCTTAGTCTGCTAAATAGTTCTGGGTAGGAGCAAATAAGGAGGAGAAGAAGAAGAAGGAGGAGAAGAAGAAGAAGAAGGAGGAGGAGGAGGGTTTTCTTAAGGGTGTTGTCCCTTATCGGACATGAGGGTCTAAGGACAAGAGGTTGTGTTAGTGCAAAGCCTGCTGAGCCAAATTTGTAATTAATGATAATAGGCTGTAACAATAAAATTGACATGAGATAAATTCAAGAAGTATAATATATTATTATTATTAATAATAATAATATTAATAATAATAATAATAAGAGGTCTGTTTTACATAGTCACAATTAGTCCCCACGTTGTGGGGCTGGACATGGACTTGGATGGAGCATGGGGGGTTAAGTCCGGATGCCTTTCCTGATGTACTGTAGTGGGTTCAAACCCACAGCTTCTGGCACGTCAGTTCTACCACTGAGCTACCATGGACCCGATAATATTAACACAATAATAATAATAATGATAATAATAATAGTAATAATAATAATAATGACAATCCACCCATCCATCGTCAGCCACTTATCCAAAATCAGGTCGAGGAGGAACTGGAGCCCATCTCAGTCCTCATTGGTTGAGGATTGGTTGAGCCATGGCTGGTCCTGATAATAACAATAATAATAAGAAGAAGTAGAACAAGAAGAGAGGAGGAGGAGGAGAAGGAGGAGGAGGAGGGGGGGAAAGCAGCATCTACAGATCTCCGCCAACTGTGGTTGCATTTCTTTGGCAACTGTTTGCGTTGAGCAGCTTAGCATCGAAACCCTGACACAAACACTGTCGACCAATTAAAGAGTCACAGCGGGAGAATCTTCACACAGCATCTCCACGGAGACACACAGAGGGCCACCATGAATCATTGCACCTGTTTAGACAAAAGCCACCCCTGTGCCTAACCTGGAATATGTCAACAGCTCTTACTTACACCAAATGAGCTGCTAGTAACAAATTCTAAATCAATCTGGAACAAGGAGCAGCAGACAGTCCCAACTGCTAACAATGTGATCGGTGGCAGAATCCCTAATTAACATCTCATTACCCACTAACATGGAGATGTGGCAACAAAGACACACGCAACCGAGATATTCAGTTAGCAGCACAAGTCAGGCAACGCCCGCACAGGGCTCATACACACTAGAAGACGTGACAAAGCGAACGACTGTTCGATTTTTCAACATCCACTAGCCTCAGTTGGACAACAGAGGATCCTCAGTCTGACAGATATGACAACCCCGTGCGACTACAAAGTCCAGAATCGACTGCGCTCCGCACAAACTCTCAAGCCAAGAGTTTTGTGGGAACAGTGTGAGACAGACAATGGTGCTCTTCAAACATCTGGCTGGCTTTGTGAAGTTTCTTGGAATTCGGCCGTGAAGGCCTGTGCTGGTTTCTAGTGACTCATCCCTGGTAGGTGTTCAACATCTCACTGGAAGACACTCAAAGGCTGAATTCAGATCTGTATAAACAAGTGATGACAGGGCTTCTGCAAACCAGCCTGTGTTCCATGCTCATCCATATCAAAGCCACTGAGATGAGAAGAAAAGCTGTTAATTTGTGAGGCCTTACTAAAGTAAAGTGCTAGCTTGGCTGAGACCATCCAAAAACGTATCTTTTTTAAACACTTTTCTTTTAGCATAGGCCCAAAAATCAATGGATCCAGACGTGAGAGCCCTAAAATGAGGACAACACTTTAAAAGTCTATAATGGTTCTGATCAATCTTCATACACTCTGATAAAAGTTTTATGAAGTGCTTCACAGAGGGAAAATCTAAAAAAAAAAGTCTTCTCTGCTAGGTTTCAGTCCTTTGACCCTACAGTAGCTGCTGGTGGGAGCCCAGACCACCTGCACACATACAC
This sequence comes from Regalecus glesne, assembly GCA_900302585.1. Classification (NCBI taxonomy): domain Eukaryota; kingdom Metazoa; phylum Chordata; class Actinopteri; order Lampriformes; family Regalecidae; genus Regalecus; species Regalecus glesne. Next base: position 5,016 of record OMLC01099914.1, read on the forward strand.
ACTCTCAACCTCCTGTCTATGACCGACAATGGGTACAAACTTGTTTTTTCTGCAAATTTCAGGCCTTACTGTTCATAAAGACCTAAATTATACCCTAAATAAACCTAAGCTGGTGACCCGAGTGAAGATGCAAAACATGGCTGGACCCTTTCCAGCTTTACATGTCAGGATTAGTCCCAACATTGTGGAGGTGGACATGGACTTAGATGGAGCTTGGAGGGTTAAGGCCGGATACCCTTCCCCACGCCAAATGGTGGGTTCGAACCCGCGGCCTCGGCTCATCACGTTCCTGAAGCGCAAGCTCTATCACTGAGCTACCGCAGCCTATGTTATACCCAGCCTTGTAAGGCACCAATAACAAAACAGCAACAAATAAAACAGCATGGTTAAGTTTACCACCAGGGATAGGTATGAATTATTAACGTCTTTTCTCTTTAAGATGTTTCGACTCTACCTCTGCCATCCACAGCCGACTGAACAGTCCCTGGAGTTGGATTGCAACAGCACTATGAAATATGTACATATCGGACAGGTAAAACGTGCTATCACCAGCTAAGTCAATTTCCCAGTAAGTTTTACTTTGAAGGAAGAATACAGCCCAACTCTCAGATAATAAACCAGCAGCTCACATGCAGACCCAATGTAAATATGGTCTTAACTAGAGTGATGATTAAAATGATGTATTGTAAGATTTGTTTCTCTTCTTGCAGTACTGGTTTCAAGAATGAAATACACTCTGATAATCATCTGTGTCCACTAGCAACCTAAAATCCCCTCTCTTTCTACCTCACTTCAACTCGTTTCATTTCTGTAGAAGGATCCAAGCAAATGGCCCCCAAATATCAAAAGACTTTAGAGCAGTTGACGATTCACTTGTGATGGTAAACTTTATTTTGACATCATGCCACTTTAATTAAAGCTCCGCTAATGGAAGACATGCAAAAGTACATGAACCTACATTGTTAAGTCTACTGGACATATACTGCAGAGAGCTGTAATTTTTTAAGAGCTTAGTTTTTATTTAAAGTCTGTAAATTGAAACGTTCAACTGTTTGCAATTTACCTTGGTGAAAGTTTATGGACATATTTCTGCTTTTTATTCTTCTTCATTTGGCTTGTTCTCTGTTTTTCAGGGCAAGAGCAGATTTTATAGATCCCATTGGTAACCTGTGAAGGCACAGCACCATTGGCCTCCCTCACTAATCCAGTATAGTCTTGTCAAATCACATACTGTTTTGGCAAGATGTTACATTGGATGTCCTTCCTGATAAAACCAGTAACCCTATAGAAAGACATGTAAAGCTCTGGATGCCATCTCAATATTCATGGGCTTGCACCCATGCCTATAACAATATTAATGGAATATTTCCATTACTAGGGATGAATGGGTTAGCACCCATTTTGTAGTTATCCATCTGCTTTTCCAAAGTCGGGTCACGGAGGTAGCAGTTTCAACTGGGGACCCCAAACATCACTTTCCCCAGCCACATCAACCAGCTCTGACCATGGGATCCTGAGGTGTTCCCAGGCCAGTGTGGAGATATAATCCCTCCACCTGGTCCTCAGTCTACCCTGTGGCCTCCTCCCAGCTGGACGTGCCTGGAACACCTCATTAGGGAGGAGACCAGGTGACATCCTTACTAGATGCTGAACCACCTGAACTGGCTCCTTTCAACTTGAAGAAACAGAGGCTCTACTCTGAGTCCCTCATGGATGACTGAACTTCTGACCCTGTCTCTAAGGGAGACGCCAGACACCCTCCTGAGAAAACCCGTTCTGGCCGCCTGCCTCCATGATCTCGTTCTCTCGGTCACGACCCATCCTGCATGGCCACAGGTGAAGACTGGCCTGTGGATCGAGAGCGTTGCCTCCTCAGCTCTCTTCTCTCCACAGGACACCACAACACTTTTGACCTGCGGAAGCTCAATCATTTCAAATAGTACCTGAACTCTTACTTTCCCTGGACTTGAGTTGTGAACAAATTAAAGGTGCGACTCCTCGGTATTCAGCCTCACCTGTCAGGAGTGGGCCAAAGCTGGCATTCAACCCTCACCGCCTGATGAGAGAGCCTGAAACCGGACCGGGTCTGTGTGTACGCTCCAGAGCACGGCTCCGACCGGTCACGGAGCCGTAACCAAACCTTGTGGTAATCTAAGTAATTGCACGTACTCACACACACATACACACACACTGATACAAACTCCTAGCAATGAGGTGATGTGTTGTTTCTGGCTCTGCACTGGAAGGATGGGAGACGGGTGAATTAGACAGGCTGGGGATGATACGCCAGGTGCAAGTGAACTCATCACAATTGTCAGGGCAGATTCGTCCCAGACGTGGCTGGTTAAAAGGAGAGCGGGGGGGGGCAACCAAAATACAGCATTCTAGATTAAAGGGCTGTGCAAGAAGGCATGCGATGCAGCCCGTGAGTCAGCCAGGACAATATCCAAGTCGTTAGATCAGGCCTAAATTAGAGCTTTTCAGCGAGCCAAATGTGAAACGCACCATTTTTTACGCAGGCTCAAATGAGAGTGCGTAGCAGGCCTCACTCTTACTTAACATGCAGCGCTGACATTGTTAAGTAACGGCCTAACCTTTTTGCAAATCTCAGCCCTGGCAGTGTGAGCTCCGGGCCGCACGCACGCTGCCGGAGTTCCTCCTTTATTTGGACCTTTCAGACAGAGTAACGCGGCAATGCTAATGTTGAGCTTGACACGTCTCAAAGCTTAGCGGTATCTCCTCTCTCCCTGAGCTCACAGGGATGTCTGCGCTCGTGTCGAGCCACTCACAGCAGCTTCTTCACAGGGAGAGGAACACGCTGGCTTTGAAATCCCGAAACCTGCTGGAGAACAAATGCACCTCTGCACATTCTGATCAGTCTCACGCTTTGATCCGAGGAGGCTGTGCTGAAGCCATTCATGCAATGTTAATTTCCCCCCTTTTTCCCCTTTGTTGCCTGTCAGGATCTAACACACCAGCGGCAGAGGCGCCTGAGTTGACTTATTCCGCGTAGCAACTGCAATACTGAGAACACTAAAACTCAAATTACCACCTTGTCCTGCAGCATTTTTTTATTATTATTGTTTTATGGGTATGAAGGGTTTCACAATACGTTATAATAATGTTGATTCAAGGCCTGCAATTTGATCCAGTTACTGTCCTGGCTAAGTGAACAAACATCCTCTTTCACAATCATTGTAGGGTTTTTTAATTTTTTTTGCTGATTGATGGCCCACTCGAGAGGTTGCACAAGTCAAACACATTCATGTGTGCGTCTTCACCAATCCTCCTAAGATTCGTCTCATCAACAGACACGTCGTTGCCGTGCTCGCATGCGTGTTGCACAGGGAGGGGTGTTGCACACGGTGAGGTATCTCAGCCGTGGGATTGCTCTACAACTAAAAGGCTTCAAAGTGAAAAACAATGCACAATGTTCATCCCGTGAATCTCTGAAGGTTTGTTTCGTCCACAGCCAAAAGGAGGAGGAGGAGGGGGGAGGGGGGGGACCTGTTGATTTTCTCTGAGCCTCAGAATGGCTGATTGAAAAGGGTCCAGGGTAGGCGGAGGATTATGACTGACGGTGAAATGATTTGGATGTTGGAGGAATAGAGGTGGGCGCATGTGGGTATATCGTTGAAGTTATTTATTGAGCATCACCAATCTCAGAGGTTTCACTGAATTAAGCCCAATGCATCCCCAGAAGCCTCTAAATCGAATCATGGAGGGAGTCCAAAAGCACTGTTCTCCAAATCTCAACACCAGAGACTACAACATTACCCCCCTCTCTCTCCTGTGTTACACACTATCAATAATACCCTGACATCACTATTTTTAGCTTGAAAACATATTGTACTAAAGACTAGGAGACTTGAATCTCTGGCTGCAAACAGCCTTCTTAGTGGATCAGGGACAACCATGTACCAGTAGACCCACACGTCTTGATTTGATGCATGCTCAATAATCCGGCATAGGGAAATCACAAGCTATATCAATCAGTTCATCTGATGACCCAGGGGGCGGGGCGATTGAGATAATCGCCCCTCCCTTCCATCCGGAACACGGAAGTGTTCACACTTAAAGCTGCGCCGCAGGCGAGACGTTAAAACGAGAGAAGTCCGTCTTCATGTGTCGTGGATCAGTCCCCACCCACAACGTGAGGCAGCACAGACCTAGTTCGGGCGTGAGGGATTAATGCTGGATGGCCCTTCTGACGTCCATTGGTGGGTTCGAACCCCAAACATCTGGTTCGACAGTTCCCGGCATGCACCCTCCACTACTGAGCTACCACGGCCCCCCAGGTCAGATACTCAAATAATCCCCTAAAGATGACAATTATTGGGTTGTAGGATGAGCTGGGTATGTAAATAAAAGCCGAGCATCGCGGCACAGGCAAGCTTCCGGTGATGACTGATAGATTTCGGAACCACATCCTATTCATACCCTGCTGGTCTTTTGTCATGCTCTGTCTCAATGTCAGCCCTCAGCATTATTCGGTTAGCATTAAGCTACCAGTATGACTAACTGTAAAAGTCAGACCGCAGTTTGACGCACGTAGACAAAATTTAATTGCGCCGCACTCACATTCTTGACTTAACCAACGGCGCCATGACACCTTTGTTCGATACCACGCTCCTCCAGACGTTTCGCTAAATTGTGCACACCATCACGGATTGTGGCAGAGATCTGTGAGTGGAGGGCCAGTTTGTATTGCCAAACTCTTCGCCACGCTGGTTAGCTTCTTGTTACCACTGAACACTTTGCCAAAGCCTAAATGCTAGATGCTGCGAGATCGTTTTATTTCTCTCAAGCGGCTGTCGTCAGAAATGTTAAGCTGCACGTCAATGAACGTTCAGATGTACCAGAGGTTTTTTTTTCTGTTTAGCAGGAGATGGCCTGAGTCGCATTGAGAAAGGCTAATGACTGTAAGGACTGGAGGATGTAATGGTTTTACCATGGCTCTTAAAGAGCAGCGTGTGCCACGTGTCCCTTCTCACTGTTTCATGTCCGTACTTTCAGTAATGATTCTCCCCTATTGGGCAGTGCTTTGCCTGTGTAATCAGCCTGGGATTGATAAAGTTCTCTCTTTAACAGCCTAGCCGATGGCCTCGTCCATCAATCCATTACCAGCTCTTGCAGACGTGGCGGATGAACAACAGCTATTGAGATCAGTCAGGAGATGATTGGATGATTGGCTTGTGATGAGAAGGGAATACAAGACTGTTCGTTGACCATTTTGGCTCAACGGTTTCCTTGGCTGGGTGGACTCTTTGGTACGGATCAGACCACTATGTGGAGTGGGGGCTACTATCCAGTTTAAAATCGGCCAAAGTTAGACAGAAGTCTTTCAGCACATACAAGGATTACACATAAACCCTTCATACCTGCTGCTTGCACGGAAGTCTGCACTCTTCTTCCTTTTGCAGAGGGCCCTGCTCCAGGGATGCTCCATCCATAGCTTACCACGATCCTTTCTACAAACACCCAAGAGAGACTTGTTTTCCCCCCCATCTTCTTGTCTCTCACTGGTGTGTTTTTCCTGCTCTCTGCTCGAGGTCTTGCCAGGATACTTGCGTGACTAGAGGGAGTGAAAAAAAAAAGTTCAGAACCCACTGGCACGCGAGCCCCAAATCTATTTTTGGAGAGTCCTCTTTTTTCCTTTGAAAACAAAAAAAAAAGCCACAAGGAGAAAAAGGCAATAGTGGGGTGAAGGGGGTCTGTTTCTCATTTGGTCAGCCCTGCCTCCTGTCCTGCCCCACCAGCGTCAGAACAACCACAGCAGTAGGGAAAGAGGGTGGCTCAGACGAGAAAAGAGCAAGAGTGTTTTTCCTGCATAATCACGGCCAAAACTACGGACACTCATCTCAGCCCTGTCACTTCGCAACGAGCCAAACCTGCTTCCCATTACTCGGCTGGCTGCTTGTGCTTCAGCTTGAACTGTGTTTTGATTTCTTTCTCCTCTTTGATAACTTTTAGTTTATGTTCACTTTGATGAAATTATTGCGTTTTGCTATGTTTTCCCTCATTTATTATGCGCTCCTCTCCAACAGGTTGATATACATTTACTTATGCACACACACACTTACACACACTTATACACACACGTATGTATATATATACATATATATATATATACGTGTGTGTGTGTGTGTGTGTGTGTGTGTGTGTGTGTGTGTGTGTTTTTTTTTTTTTTTGCCACAGATTGGAATTGTGGGTCGTACGGGGGCCGGCAAGTCCTCTATGACACTGTGCCTCTTCCGATTGCTGGAAG
>OMLC01099920.1:0-10156 GCA_900302585.1 Regalecus glesne
TTTATAATTGAGGTCTTTCAATAGAGCATACCCAGGAAAACAGAAATCAAAACAAGTTAATACATCTTCACTTACAGTAGGACATATTCGGTGATCGTCACTAGTGAACAACAATAATAGGTTGCTTTTTCTGTTTTGTTTTTTTACTAAAACACATCAACCAAACCCTAATAATAAACAGTTCAATTTTGGGGAGGGTCCTTTTGTCATTCTGTGAATTCCCAGTTCTGTTCCCAATGTATTCACAGCTGGAAATTCATTTTTTGGTCTATGTATGTATTGGCATCAAAATCCTAATTTCCCCAGCCTTTACAAACTTTATCCTATGTGACCTGATGTAGGGTTCTGCACTTTTTAACACTTGTCACTCCATGCTTACACTGTCAGCAAACTGCATGTGTGCGTGTATGAGTGTGTGTTGGTGGGGTTGAGGGAAGGGAGGGGAGGACATCAGTGCTAACAAGTATCACTGCTTATGATTAATGGGTGATTGGGCATTTCTATTTGAACAACCTGGAAAAGAATGGCATCACCTTTTAAGTACCGCTGCATATAAAGTCCTTTATAGCAGGAGACCATATTTTATTTGCCTAGAAGTCATTGGTTTTTACTCGTCTGGCTGGTCCTGCGACTTATATTCCAAAAGGATTTATACACTGAAATTTCATGGGACTGCATTTCAATTAAGGCCTCTAGATGACACTGTTTAACCTTGTGACTCTGGAAAACTTTGTACCAACATATAAATGCAACCTTTACACCGAAGCGACCTATGTTTTTTCTTCATAGCAATGTGTTTTTTTAAAGAGTACAAAGGTCACATATTTCATGTTGCTTTCCTCCATAACCACTCAATCATTCTGTTTCCTACATCACTCTAACAGGACCACTTGTAGTACCATGTCCTAAGACTTGGAAAACTCTGAGACTTTATCATAAAACAGTTATTGACAAGTAGCTGTACTTTAAGGCCATTGTATAACCATTTGGAAATTATCAAATACATATTTATATGCAATATATATGTAATAATCCTATGTGCATGTTAATTGGTGTGGCTGTTTGAGGGTTGGTGCCATCATTAACTAAGTTTATCTCATGCTAAAAAAGGTCAGTTGCATCATGTCAATACTAAACATGAGGTTACAGCCACCACTGACCTTTTTATGTAGGGGTTTTATGTTGTCCTATTCAAGTGTGATTTTAGTTTGTTAATTTCTATCCATCAGGTACACACAATTGTTTCACAATTAAGCTTCATCACAGTTACGCACTGGTATGATTTGGTACATAATGTTCTGGCAACTACAAACGGATTCAGTTGAAAAGTGTTGCTTTGTATGGAACCTAATGGCTCAATAATGAGTTGACTCTTGTGCATGAATGCTTCCAAATGTCTGAATTCTAACGTCAGGAATTTTGTTGTTGTTGTTGTTTTTGGGGGGGTTACATGGCAGAGGTCTTTCGAACGTAAATGGTGCAGACTCACATTACGTACAAATCTGACAATTCTTGTTGTACTGTAAAACAGTAGAACCATTAACAGGAAACTGTAACTGTAAGTTTTATATTCTACCATCAATAATTGCAGTAAATCTGTTATGGGATGTTATCTTTTGTCAATGATACTATGAAAAAGTTGGCTACACTAGGATCAAATCCTGAATCACTTGCAATACTGATTCTCTTTCCTCAGAAATGTCACTGACATAGTAACATGAAACCTATACTTGCACTCCCCATGTGGTTAAAATGCATTGCACTTGCTTCTCAAGTAGATGTTCAAAGCGAATCCATTTTGACTACTAGATTTATGTACATACCCGTCTTAATTGGTACAGCCATGGTTCTTCAGTCCTGAAGACATAGCAACTTTTTAATGCTCACTTCAAAATATGCAATTTGCTACCCAGAAGGGTTATTTCACATGAATAAAGACTGTTTGATATATAAAACTTACTGAAACCATTTGTGTTATGTTTGATTTCAACTAGAGTGCAAGTGTAAATAAAGCAAACATTCATTTCTTGATACATTTATTATTGTTTTTACATTTTCAAGTTTACCCCCTTTCATAGGGTATCTTGAAGTTAAATAGTACGGACATAACCTATAAACATACTCAGTATCCCAAAGCTACACACTTGGGTTTTAAGTAGCCTACAGACGAATAAACTTGTACAATTCAATCTGCTTCACTCTTGGAGTACCCCAGGAACGCAATACACATATTCACCTGAAGTGGGCGGCGCTGTTTCTCATAAAAAACGGGGAAGACAGCCGCAGCAAGAAGTCGTGTAAGACAAATGTAGAACACAGAACGAGACAACGAATGTTTCAATGCTTTTATTCGAATCACAAAGATGGTTTGTGAAAATGGGGGAAGCATAGCTTCCGTTGGCAAGCAGTAGAAAATGCCACTGCTCACCTCAGAGAACCATGCACTCATATGGGCGAACTTCCTCGTTCAATCACCTCAAGCCATTGTCAACCAATTATTTGTGTCGTGCAGGTAGCAGCCAGGAACTCCAAACTTCCCTTTCCCTGGCCACATCAAGCAGCCATGACTGGGGGATACTGAGGTGATCCCAGGCCTGTATGGAGATATAATCCCTCCACCTGGTCTTCTGTCTACCTTGTGGCCTCCTCTCAGCTGGACATTTCCAGAACAACTCACAAAAGAGGAGACCAGTTACAGTCCTTACTAGATGCCTGAACCTGCTCAACAGGCTCCTTTCAACTTGAAGGAGCAGCGGGAGGCCGTCCCCCCCATTGATGCCCCATCCAAGTGTCTCCATCACCTGAAGCATCCCATCCCGTTGATTCAGTCTTCAGCTATTCTTCATTGGGCAGCCTGCATATGAGCAACTCTGGGAGTTCTCTCCCAGGAACGTTTTGCCGATAGTTTTTTGTATTCACTATCAGATGAGCAACGCTGTCCGCTGAAGCAATGAAGTCCTCATTGCATACTATGCTGACAGAAATTGGTATACTCCTGTTCACAGGGCCTTCCCCCAAAACGCCTACACGTACCAGAATGCATTGCTGTAAATGTCATTTCCGCTATACCTGTTCACCTGTGACAGGTGACGTCGTTCTGGATGGTTACTGGGCATGCGCGGAATTGCGCTTCCTGTTTGTTACCCGTGTGGAAACCACGTCGTCGTGTAAAAGATCAAATGTGGTTAGCAGAGAATGATACCCAGATACCCAGTTTAAACCGTGTTGCTATAGTCCAGCCTGTATGTCCGTTTGGAGCCGCTTTGTGGTGGAAATATGGACAGAATTCCGCTCCGCAGCGCCCATGTTGTTCACAATCGGAAAGAGAGTCCTGTTGACCAGAGGCACATGTGCTGGTGATGCTGGACCACGGAGCTCCACTTCAACACCTAAGAGAGAACTTGTTACGGTAAGTCTTGTCTGTCTGTCTCTCCGTCTGTCTATTTATCTATCAATCTGTCTATCTTTATGCCTCACATTCACACACGTGGTGAGGCTCCCATCTCTTCACTCCGACATTGCTTGTTCAATGTAAATGGCATATTGATTATATCACTTGTATTTTAGGGTGTAACTGGTAGGTCTTTGGGTCATCCCCCTGAAACAAAGCTATTCGAATTCCATTTCCTGCATGTCTGCATAAACTTAGGGATAATGGTAACCAATACAAAGTCTGGGAAATAGTTCATTTAGTCACAAGATAAGATATTCCTTTGTCAATCTCACAAGGGGAAATTTGCAAAAGGTGTATCATGCTATACGTGCATGAGACAAAGCTGTCTTTCTGTATTGTCCATAACTTTACTTGAATTCAAATGTTGACCATCCCCTCGCCAAAGAAAAAAAGCTAAATTTTATTGCTGCCTGCCGTTATTGCCATTTAATTTTATGATCCTAACATTGCTGATGCTCTTGGTTTTCCTCCTGTCACAGGCTACTTTACAGTTTCCTTAATCTGTAGATGATCTGCTTCAGAGTCCTGATGAGCATCTTCTCTATGCCACCTGTCAGAATGGAGTTTATTGTGTGAACTTGCTTCTTCTACTGTTGAGGTATGAGTGAATGTGTGGATTTCCAGTGTCTAACAGAAACAGAAGGTTGTGACTGGGTAGACTTAACGTTTTCCAACTTCTTTCTTCCTTTTTGTGATATAAACATCAATACTAACTCATCACTTCACTCAATACTAAACCTTCACTTCTTTCATCTCCAGGGTTCAAAGTGTATCAGTTTACTGGTCAACCAGTCTGGCTGTGGCCTCCTCAGACTGGCTGACTGAGGGAGGAGGGTGTGAGTTCAGTGCTCCTGATTGCTGGCCAGTCCCTCCTAACTTTATGGAGGGCTATGTCCCAGGGCCCGTGCTGTGCAGGAGTGTGTCTGACTTCCTGGTTCTGGAACTGAATAGGGGACCAGCGGGGAGATCAGGTCAGCCATTGGAAAAGATGATCCCAGCTGCCCTCCAGACCCCCATCAGTTTGAATTTCTGTGGCATGGTTGCCATGTGGAGACCAACACACGATACTAAAGGTTAGCAACCAAAGTGCCAAGTTTACACTAAAACACGGTCACTATTAGCTTTCTTTCACGTTTAACATTAAAAGTCTTTTTTGGCTCTATCTGCCTTTCTCTCAAACACACACACACATATTGCTGTTGACATAGTTTCCAACACCCTATATGTATGTAAACAGTAGAAATGAACGAAATCACTTTTTCACCATCGATATTTTTAAACGGTTTCAAATAAGAATAAATTGTAATGATTTTTTATTTCCAAAATCAAGTCAAAATTTTACCCAAGTCAAAACATCTCTCCATAGGATTTTTGGTTTAGAGTCATGAGGAGCATCAAGTGGCTTTGGAGGTCAGGTCTCTGCCAATCACACAGACTTTCTAGTTGTTTCTGGCCTTTGTCTTATTTCTCAACAAATGGTTATATATTGAGTTGCTGAAATCCTTGTAATTTATTTGTGCCTGCTGTGTTTTGCTGCGATGTTTTTTTTCTGCAGCTGGTTGGTTCGACTAGCACAGGATGACTCCAGAGGATTAAACTGCTGAAGAGGAGAAAGGATGGAGGATTACCCAGCATCCTCTCATCACAGGTGGGCCAGAGGATCTGCGACCTGCTGGCTGTGATCAGAGGTGTGTGAGAACTCACCTCCTACACAGTACCATTTTGTAGGACTGACTGATAATGATAAAATCACATATCAGGATATTTCTGACTGTCCATCTCCATCTGGCTAATGTGGTGATATCTAGAGGACGTCTGTTTGTGCTTCCCTAAGATATTTACACAGCAGGACATGTGGATAGAATAGAAGATCACCAGTAATATGGATATGATGCCCAAGTAGGTAGACATTAATTGTTTTTGTCATTAATACAGTGGAATAAGTTCAGAAAATGATCTCGCTTCACTGTAATGCAGCCTTTAAGACCAGAGAATGACACAGTTATGTCCTATGACCAGAACCACAATCGCACAACACATCTGGTCTCAGATCAACAGATCTATAATATATCCACATACTCAGAATAAAGAGCTGAATCAGTTCAACTGGATCAGAAGTTTATTTGGAAATGTTTCGTCACTCACCAGGTGACTTCTCCAGTCTGAGCTGAAAACAAACACCTACAGACTAGTGGCCACTCTTTTAAAGATGATGATGTTCACATCTTTGATAGAGAGGAATGCTGGTTTGAAAAGGAGGTGAAGGAGGGCATTTATGTTAAGAGGGAACGACCGAATGTGGTTGATCACCCAACTCTCATATAAGGAGGGGAATGTTTGTTTTCAGCTCAGACTGAAGAAGTCACCTGGTGAGTGACGAAACTTTTCCAAATAAACTTCTGATCCAGTTGAACTGATTCACCTCTTTTTGTGATTTCCACACCTGGATTATTGAGCATGCATGAAGACATATCCACATACTGATCAGATCTACTGTCTGAATGGTTTTCATGTGCAGGTTTACTGTGTATAACAGTGACAGACAGGCATTTACAGACTGTTTTTCCTCTGTGATTTCCAGGTTACTATAAGAGAAAAGGAGGAGACTGACTATAGTGGAGCTTCAGGTGGAGAGTTCATCTATGACTGCTGTGTGTGGGCTCAACCATGCTATGTATGCTACAGCGTTTACAGGTACACACACACACACAGACACATCACATGACTACAAACAAGGTAGTTTTTTGAACACCTGTAATTTCTAGTCTGAACATCACCACATATGTATCGTGGCCCAGCCCAGTCAGAAAAATCAGCTGAGCCTGCTACTCATCTGTAGTTTCAATATCAATCATTTTTTACACAATTCAATCATTTTATTGAAACCCCATCACACCTGCCGGCTAACATGCTGATCCTGATGGGTGTTTTTCTGTAATAGCCTCTACTGGTTTAAAGGTTTGTCTCATATAACATCTCATGTTCCAATGCTCAGTCTCTTTCATTAGATGAGGGATAATGGGGATGGTTTGACAACATGGTGCACTTTGTTATACCAATATGGAGGCCAAATGAAGTGACAGTTAATAGTGATGGTTGTTTTTGTAGTTCATTTTTTATTTATGCCCTAAATAGATGAAAGACCCTCCTTGAGGACCAGGGGCCACAACACTCTGAACAGCTTTACAAGCATGCCGGGAGAGACTGGGTCACTTCCCTTCCATGTGAGTCCATTTCCTGCTTCAGAGGTGACCCTGGTGTTTGGGTCTCAGTACTCCCAAAGTGCTGGGCCCTCCAGCCTCTCCAGGCAGATGATCTGCCATTTGCCCTGCGGATGGCAACAAGTCCATGCTCCATGAACTCCTGGATGAAGTCCTCCGTCATGTTGCCATCTAAACACACCTATCCACTGCTGCTGATGTACCAGAACCAGCTGCTCACACCTGAGGGGAGATGGACTGTTCAGCAGGCGAGTATGTTGACAGCTGTCTTGTGTCTCCGTCTGCCTGTTTTTCCATCTGTGTCTGTGTCTATCTACCTGACTATCAAACAGACAGAAAGAAACACAAAGACAGGTTCTCTGTGTGTCTCATTCTATCTAATTAATTCAAAATCAGCTTTATTGACATAACAGTTGTACATATTACCAAAGCAAGTATTGAAACATTTTATCTCTGTCTGTCTGTTAGACAGATGGAAAGACACAGTCTGTGAGTTGTGTGTCTATCTGTGTGTGTTTCTTTCTGTCAGCCTGTCTGAAAGGGAGACAGAAACACACATACACAGACAGACACACACAAGACAATGGCCTCTGTGTGTGTCTCTCAGTCTGTCGCTTAGACAGATGCAAAGACACAGACAGTCGGTGTTTTCTTCTTGTCTGTCTTTTGTCTGTGTAGTCGTCATGGATGTGCAGGCTGAACATGTCGTAGATGGAGTGTCTGGTGTCCAGCTTTGGAGGTCCGGTGGCTGCAGATGAATCCATTTCTCCTCTCAGGATCAGCATCCTCACCTGAACAGACACAAGAAGAGAAATAACACTAAACTGAAGCTGAACCTCTTTAGGTGGCATAGCTCAGTAGGTAGAGCATTCGTCTGGCAATCCGAAGGTTACAGGATCGATCCCCGGTCCTGCAGAAAGCATGTCCAGTGTCTTTAAGTAAGACACTGAAGCCCTAACTGCTCCCTAAGTACCATACGTTGGCAGCTCCCTGATCCTAAACAATATTCATTTGAATACATTTAAACACTCAATAAAATGTTTTAATAAAAGTTATGCATTTTAAACCTTGTGTTTCCTTTAGTCTTATTTCAATCCCTCTTTCTAATAGAGGCTTCCCTCAGCTCCTCATATTTCCTTATACTCATGATAATGTCATCAAATATGCATTTACAAATAAAAACTGACTAAGCCTGGATAAAGATGCTCCTATTTTTACAATTCAACTACATACATGTGGTGCATGTGTTTAACTATATATATGTACGTGATACACACAAACACATGAGATGGTGAAAGCCATGCGTGACCTGACGTAGCCCTCATGGAGGGGGTTGATGCAGATGAGACACATGAAAAAGCATATTGTCTCCATCAAAGCTGCCATGTGATTCACTTCAGGTTTCGTTAGATCAATAAGAGTTACGTCTTACATCTATACCAGCATGTTGTCATGTCTGAAAAGCTTCCACCATCTTAAGGTTTGCAGGTTCATACTTACCTGCAGTGTCGCTGACTGCCAGCAGGTGGCCATTCTTTTTCCCATGCAGACGCATTTGCCGTCGTGCTCGATGCGTCACCCTGTGGCCAAACCACTCCACTGCAACCATGGTGTTGGGAGATCTGCAAGAGAAAGGTCAGATGAGAAGTCAGAAGAATAACTGGAAGTTCAGAAGAGAGCCCCATGTAAGGCTCTCCTTTAGTCTTAACTGAGTCAGTTTAGTTTCATATGTACATTGATAATCATGCTGGTTGAACTGCCACATTCACAGAAACGTCTAACATTCAGCTGTAGCCTGGGCAGGTATGGCACAGACAGATGCAAAAGATGGATGAATAAGTATATATCCATTATACAGATGAGATAAGACACAAAATAAAAACCTGAACTTAAAAACCATTTAAAACAAAGACAATGTTATTCATCTGATCAAATGAAACATTCATGTGTCAGTTACCCGATTGTGACATGTCCTGTGAACCAACAGTTGTGATGATTCACAGAACACGTCACATGGATGGTCTTTTCATTATGACTCAGACTTGTTCTAAGAGACAGGAAAGCCAATTTATCTAGTCATTGTACTCTAACAATTAAATGTGTATTCTGAATTTAACCCATCCTACTGGGTAAGAGCAGTGGGTAGCAGCACCACCCAGGGAGTAGTTAGGGGGTCGGCGTCTTGCTCTGATGATCTACCACAATACTATTATTGCTACTACCACTAATACTATTACTAATACCACTACTTTCAACTTTACTCCTATTAAGGCTCACCAGAGTGGATCATTCATCCTCATCTATTCCTGTCTTCTACATCTTCCTCTGTAACACCAGCCACCTGCAGATCCTGCCTCCCATAAACCTCCTCTTTGGCCTTCCTCTCGTCTGGCAGCCCTTATCCTGCTTGGACTCTTTTCTACGTCTCTCTTCCACAGTCTCCATTACTGTGGACAACTGACCCCAGGTATTTCAACTTATCTATCTTTCCCACCTCTACTACTTGCTTTCTCACCGTTCTCCTCTCGTTCACTCATATATTCTATCTTGTTCCTTCCTCTTCTCTCCAGTGCATAGCTTAACCCCTCAAAGCTGTCCTCAATCTGCTCCCAACTCTTACTACAAGTCACTGTGGCATCCGTGAACACCAAGGTCTACAAAGACTCCTGTCTGATCTTATCCGTCAACCTGTGCATCACCATTGCAAAATAGAAAGGGCTTAAAGCCGATCCTTGACGTAACCCCAACTCTGTCTTGAACCCATCCGTCACTCCTACCAACAAAAGAATACGAAGAAATCTCTTGGGAGTAACAGAGGAGATATATCTCCCAAAAATAAATACACAGACAGACAGACAGACAGGCAGTTAAGACTTACCGTAACGTGTTCATCTTGGGTGTTGAAGTGGAGCTCGGTGGTCCAGCATCACCAGCACATGTGCCTCTGATACAACGTGGACGTGGCGGAGCGGAATTCTGTCCATATGTCCACCACACAGCGGCTCCAAACGGACACACAGGCTGGACTATAACAACACGGTTTAAACTGGGTATCTGGGTATCATTCTCTGCTAACCACATTTGATCTTTTACACGACGACGTGGTTTCCACACGGGTAACAAACAGGAAGCGCAATTCCGCGCATGCCCAGTAACCATCCAGAACGACGTCACTTGTCACAGGTGAACAGGTATAGCGGAAATGATATTTGCCTCAATGCATTCTGGTACATGTAGGCGCTGTGTGAGAAAGCCCTGTGAACAGGAGAATACCAATTTCTGTCAGCATAGTATGCAAAGAGGACTTCATTGCTCCAATGGGCTGACGTATTTGCAAACATTTATTTATACAAAATTCTACAAAATTCACAAGACCTGGCTACAGACACATCACAGTGGTAATAAAAAGCAAAGTCAATGGCAAACAGACATTTATAGATGATCCATTGTACTCTGATCAACCCCTTTCAATCATGTGTAC
>OMLC01099937.1:3248-14619 GCA_900302585.1 Regalecus glesne
GACAGACAGGAAACAGCAATTGTGATTCTTGGAATGGATGCTGGGCTGGAGGAAAATACAAGAAAAAACGCCCCAAAGGTGTTCAATGTCCCGTTTAGGCTGCGGCCAAGCCGAAACTCAATCAATCTGTGGAACAGGAGCTTTTTCCATGAAAGAAAAGAACTGAAAGTTTAAGGGTCTTGCTATGATTGAAGAATTTCACATCCAGACTAACAAGTCGGTTCTAAAATGGTCTAACACAGTCTTGTGTAAATGTGTCATAGAGAGAATAATTTGAGCAATATCGCTGTTTCCACATTTTCTCGTATTGGTAAATATGGATTTTTAATCACTAGTAATATTATGTTCTGTATTACAACTGTAATACAAATCACTCATCACCCTCTTCCTTCTTCTTCTGTTTGGGAACCAAATTTATGAACATCAACTAGTAGTGGTCATCAATTATTGCTACCTGCTATACCTCAAAGCTAGTTAGATGGCTTCGTCCTAGCACTGTGCTTTTTTGGGGGGGGGACTGATTGAATATTTATCTTTTGTTCCAAAAATAGTGATGAAAAACTCATCATAAGAATCTAAGGAAAAGACAGCAGGGCTTACACTGAGACACATTCTCATGTCGCCTCAGGACAGACCTGGTAAACCCAAACGTATAGTGCAGGTGAACTGGGAATGCTTGGAGGAGGACTTTAGGTCAGCACCAAAGCGCTTCTGGAAAATCGTCTGGTACCTCAGAAGGGGAAAACGGGGAACCGTCCAAGCTTTTTATAGTAAGACTGGGACACTTTGAGCTCAACTGAGGAGGTAATAGGATGATGGAGGGAGCACTTTGTGGAACTCCTGAACCCAACTAACCCACCCTCTAGGATAGAGACAGAGCTGGAGAGTGATGGAGGATCAACATCAACATTTCTTAGGAGGGTGTCTGGTGTCTCCCTTAGAGATAGGGTGAGAAGCTCAGACATACGTGAGGGACTTGGAGTAGAGCTGCTGGTCCTACAAATAGAAAGGAGCCAGTTGAGGTGGTTCGGATATCTAGTAAGGATGCCACCTGATCGATTCCCAAATGAGGTTTTTCAGGTACGTCCATCTGGGAGGAGGCCACAGCATAAACCAAGGACCAGCTGGAGGGATTATATTTCCACAGTGGTTTGGGAACACCTTGAGATCCCCCAATCTACCTCCACAACCCAGCGGTTAGCAGTTGACGGTGAATGGATGGATGGATGGATGGATGGATGGATGGATGGATGGATGGATAATTTGAAGTTTCATGCCTTCATCCATAACTGGTCCCAGGGGGGCCGCCGTAGCGCGGTTGTCTTGAGAGCACTTCAGGAAATGATGAGTCAGAGGTTGTGGGTTGAATCCCACAGCACAGTATCTAAGAAGGGCATCCGGCCTCAATCCTACATACTTAGCCTAAGTCCGTGTCCAGCTCCACAATGTTGAGATTAATCGTGGCACGTAAAACCCGAGCTCTCCTTCATAACTGTATTCAGTTGTCTATAGATCATTGAGGGTGGGGTCTAGTTGTTATTGATATTCATGAGCTGACTTTTGAACAACAGGTACAAGCAAGGGTTATCAGTCAGGGTGGGAGGGGTTAAATGATTTGAGGATTTTATCTGATTGGCTGTAGGATAAATGAGTGTGTCTGATGATACGAGTACTCATCCATCCATCCATGGAGAAAAGAGATTGACTGAGGGAAGTTGTATTAGTGTAGTTCTTTTCGGGGAAGAGAAAACATGGCATTCTATCTTTTATTCTTATTTTACCGTTCAGCAGAACGAGAAAGCGCAGATCCAATCTGAGCATTTCAAATTCAATTTCGTCAGACACTAAGACTGAAGTTGTGAGTGACTAAAGTCCGCAGCTGAATTTTCATGCAGCTCTTCAAATATTGCTCACTGTTAAGTTTTGGGTCCCCTCCTTTGATTGTTTCAGTCAAAGGACCGGTATAATCCTACCTAAACTCGCATAGGTTAACTTTAATGGTCGGTTGTTGTTATCCCTTTTTTTTTACAGTTTGCAGAGACTACTCATTGCTCTAGGGTGAGGTCAGTAGCTGCAGACTGGCATCATTTGTCTTTAGTCAATAACACCTCCAAGTCAGGGGCCGCGGGTTCGATCCCACCGCAGGCTCCATCGAGGTCCATGTCCATATCCCTATAATGTTAGGACTGATTGTGATATGTAGAAATGTGCCCGCTGTATTTGTTACAGATAGAACTGCCTGATGGAGGGCAAATCTAGTTTTGAAAAAAAAGGCAGAGAACAACATCTCCTTGTCTATCTTCACAGGAATCAGTCTCTGGGGATTTGTTCCATCATCACAGTAACAAGGCCACTGCATTTCAACAACATTTTCTGCGCTGCAGGGTACACAACACTCCGCGGACAGACGCGGCTGCTCCTGATGCCTTGTCCCGACTAATTCCAACAACATACATGGTGATTATTAACACAGGCCCGGGAGGCATATCGTGCTTTCAATTTCAATTCTGAATCACTCCATGATAGCAAGTAACCCGGTCCCCTCAGAGTGACGTTGATGAATAAGGATCAACACTGAGAGGGATACTGAAAATTGACATTAGCTATTCCCGTGTTGTGTTTGGGCCTCAGGACATCATGTAATGTTCTCTTAAGAATGCAAACTGTCAGTATTGGAACCGTTACACTGGTAAATTGACATTGTCAGCAGCGGTGTTCATTAAAATTGGTCCTAAAACCCAATGAGAGTATTAGAACACTTGTTGAAACAATGAGGAGTCTGCAGCTCACAGTGGAGGTTTCCTCACACAGTAAACAGGACCGAGGACTGAGTTGAGCCATTGAATACACCTAGAAATACAGCATATCTCAGTTTATGTAGGAATTCAGCATTATTTACATGGGCTTTAATAATTTCCCAATGATAATATTTGTATTTTACTGGATGGTCGTGCCACAACAAACTGGTGGAATTTGTTCTCAGTGTTTACCCCATCCTATTGTATAGGAACAGTGAGAAGCTGGTATGTGGGGCTCGGGATCAATGCTTAATGTGAATTTAGCTAGCTTTGCTTTAGACCGGTGAAGTTGATGGACAACCTTGAACTGGATAATGGTATGTCTTAAACAAATGAAAGAGGAATGTATCTTTTCCAATGCTTCCTACCATGTTTCATCAGAGAGCTGGGTGTCCAAGTCCTTCCCCCACTGATTCCTTAAAAAGGTCAAAGACTCCAGATTATATGAATTTAGTCAGGAATAAACCATACCAATAGCCCCTTTAGAATAGGGATTGAGCTTTAAACTAGTATCTAGAGAGGTCATCCAAGCCCTTGATGGGCTTGGATGGAGCACGAGGACACAAAACTACGAAGTTGCAAGAATCTGAAAAAAAATGAGAATGGGGAATATCAAACTTTATCATCAACTGATCAAAAGATATGAAATTATCATTAATATATAAATCCTTCATCGTAGTAAGCCCACTCCTTGCCCAAGTGTTAAAGGCTCCATCCAGAATTGATGGGGTGAACATTGGATTTCTCATGATAGGGGTGAGAATTGAAAGTCGTTAAGTGTAAGAGATCATCTGAACTGCACCCAGATCTGTGGATATGAAAACTTGTTTTGTCAAAAAAATAGGGATGGTTTGAAATATATTTAAAAATATAGGCAACACATTCATTTTGATTTTGTTGATTCTGCCTCTTAACGATATTGGCAGTAAGTCCTAACGTTCAAGATCTTTCTTCAGATATAAAGATGTTTAAAGTCATGTGTAAACCAAATTCCCAAGTACATAATTTTATGTGTGCTTACTTTAAAGGTGAATTAATTAAGTGTATTCGACTTGGGTGCATGATTCACAAGCAAGGGTTCCATTTTTTGTAGATTAACCTTGTATCTAGGCACTTTGCTGAACCACTCTAGTAGGCTGATCACTTTTAGCAGACTAACCAAAGGGTCAGACAGATATAAAAGCATATCATCAGCATAGAGGGAGACCTTGTGCTCCGAACCTCATCTCCATAAGCCTTTAATGGCGGCTTCACCACGCAACACAACCGCCAGTGGCTCAATTGCCACAGCAAACAAAAGGGGGAATAGAGGATGTTATACAAGTGCTGTATATTAAAAAGAGAATGCCGATTTTTAATGAGGCCAGTCTAATCATCAGACATAATAGAGGGCAGAACAGTTTTTTGGTGGTGGGCTAGCCTCTAGGAGAATATCTTACTGTCTACATTTAAGAGGGAGATAGGGTGAAATGAACTGAACATTCTAGAGGATTTTAATCTTTTTTAGGAATAAGACGCGTGACTGCTTGTCACATGGTTGGAGGTAGAGAGCCAGAGGTAAATGATTCCTCAAATACAGAAAGCAAAATAGGGGCGAGTCAGTTGGTAAACTACTCGAAAAATTCACTGGGAAACCCGTCAGGTCCCGTTGACGTTCCACTTTGCATGGACTGCACTGCAGTTATGATCTCTTCTATAGAGAATGATTCTTCCAGGCCCGCTGCAGGGTCATTATCGATTGTGGGAATGTCTAGATCTTATAAAAAGCCATCAAACAAAGAGTCATTTTCAAGGGACTCTGAAGTACACAACTGTGAAAACATAAATTAATCTCTGAATGATCTATACACCTGGCACCCAACTTATCATTTATCTCAGGTATAGTTCCATCTGCAGTTTTTTGACGGAGTTGATGAGCAAGAGTTTTCACAGTCTTTTCAACAATTTCATAGGTCCTGTACCGTGTTTTATTAATAAGGTTTTCAGCATTTCTGGTTGATAACAGGTTATATTCTATGTGAAGAATCAGTTGTTTGAGTAAATCTACTGATGGGGCAAGAGCAAGTGTTTTATCTATGTTTAGGACATCGTTTGTTCATTTCTCAAGGCGTGCAGTGTGAGATTTCCTGAGCCGTGCACTGTATGAGATAATTTGCCTTAGAAATGCCTTCATTGGTTCCCATGCTATTGAAGGAGACATCCCTGGGGTCTGGTTATATTCCAGGAATGAGGTTATCTCAGTTGAGATAAAACTAACAATACTTTCATCAGAACGCAAATGACATGCTAAGGGTGGTAGTTAGAATGTGTAGTTCGTATATGTACAGTCATCAATACAATAGCATCATCTGAATATTGATTTGTAGTCACAATTAGTCATTAATGGAAGCAGTTCCTCATCCCAGCCATCCATGCATCATCAACAGCTTATCCGAAACTGGGTTGAGAGGGAACTGGAGCCTATCGCCGTTCTCGTTGGGCGAAAGGCGGAGTACACCCTGTGTAGGTCACCAGTCTATCACAGGGAAGAGCAGTGTCTTGCTCAAGGACACCTATACACACTTGCGGGACCGGGAATCAAACCTGCAACCTTCCGATCACGAGGGAACCACTCTACCCACTGAGCCATGCCACCGCTAGTGTCTCATCCCCCAAAAAATAATCTATGCGTGAGTATGTCCTATGGAGAGGTGAGAAAAATGAATAACTCCTAGACTAGGATTTAGGAAACGCCAGGCATCAGATATCCCATACGTATTAAGAAACAGCTGGATTACAAGAGCTGCCTTGGATCTAGTTATAGTCTTGAGTGAGCTACAATCTTCGGTAGGTGACAATATACAATTCATATCCCCTCCAAGAATAAGATGATGTGTGTCCATATTTGGCAGCCGAGCACAAAAAATTGCAAAAAATTTGCTGTCGTCCCAATTTGGTGCATATATGATAGCCAATGTGACCAGAGTATTGTATAGTCTGCCTACTACGATGATGTAATGTTCTGTAGAGTCTGCTTCAACCTCTGACATAAAAAATGGGATGTTCTTATTATTATGGATTGCTGTCGCCATCCTCTGAGCTAGCGTCTGTTTGGTCTCCCCGATGTGCAAGTCACTGCAGTCCTCCTGGCATTTAACAGCGTACACCTTTTTTTGTGATTTCTATACCTGGATTATTGAGCAGGCATCAAGACCGTCTGGTGCAATAGATTCCCAACCCCCTTCACCCATCAGAACAAAGTGATCCCTAAACCCCTCGCAAAAGTATCCACACATTGAAGTGTTTGTGATGAGAAACACTGACCCTAACAGGCAAGGTTCTACTGTATATAGAATGCTACATAATTCACATTGAACAGCACCTCAGTGCAACCAAACATTATCAACGCAAAAGCACACTATATGCTGTATATAGGAAAGAGGAAAATGTATACAAATCTTTGGAAAATAATTATTAAAAAATATTATTTGTGAGGCTTCTTTAAGCTCAACTTCCCATCTTGGTTTTTGTCCATCTTTGAGAGTGTTTCTCAGGAAGAACCCACAGTGAAAACCACATAGTGAATTTACTTAACACACTTGGTTGATATGAGTAAAGTGAATCAGACACAAGTCTTAAAGTGGATCAGACATAAGTCTTTTGTAAACAGTTGAGTGGTTGAGTATTTACTCACCAACAAAGGACAGCACCAAGATAATTTCACATTAAATCTAAATCACTCTCTTGTTGAAGGACTCGTCAGTCTTGTGGTGCATCCTGCAGGATCTTCGACTTCACATAAGCCATTTGATTTTCTGGATTCTCAAATTGTGTCTCAGTCATATTATGTGTGATGCGAAACTGGGCTGGGTAAGAAACACATACATCGTGCCCTCTCGTCCACGAAGCATCCGAAGTTGGGGTGCGGAGTCATACTAGAGCCTATCCCAGTGCTCATTTGGGGAAACACCCTGGACAGGTCACCAGTCTGCCGCAGAGCTTTAGCAGTTAGAGGTTCAGGGTCTTGCTCAAGGACACTTCCACATGCTTTCTGCAGGAGCCAGGGATCGAACCACCGATCTTCCTATCACTAGATGACTGTCTTCCCTCCTGGGCTGCGTGTGTATGTGTCCACTGTGTGTATGATTTGTTGTCCTTTGCTCAGCATATGCCAGGATTTGTCTTTTTGTCATATTCAGCTAAGCGCTGTCTCAGTGACACACCTTGGCAGTCAACTGCTGTGCATGTCTTTACCTCAATCAGTCTGATAACTAACTTCTAGAGACCTCTCATGGAAATACTGCACTCAGAACACCTCATCAGTCTGCAGTTATCAGGAAAAGGATAAAAGCACATTGAGTGGGGCTGGTTTACAACTTGCGCATACCTCCCATCCCCAGTATAGAACAAGGACCTCCTTGATCATGATGTACAGTTGTCCACTCATTGGCTGGAGATGCTTTTGAGATGATATGAAATTTGAAATATGTAAGCTATCTCATTATACTCCGAGAGAAGAGCGGTGGTGTATTTACATTGATGCATATCATGGCCTTACTGCTTGAGAGCTTGAAATCTGTACAGGGATTCACTCAGCGGGCGAATACTCCAGAAGCTTGTGTGGGGAGGAAAGCTGTGTGCGATGCATTGACTCGGAGTTTGACTCGGCCGTTCGTTGCCTCGAATATTACGCCAAGGTTAAGCTCTCGACTGATGAGTGTGATTCACGAGGGGGATTCAGGAGTCGAGCACGAGTCGTGGCATCACCCAATCATGGGGAAACAACCTCTCGCCCTGCACGCTGAGTAGAATGCAGATGCCCTTTCTTATATCGTTTTTATTCCCTGGCAGATTCGACCTTAAAAGGTTAGGCCACTATTTCACAGAAGTAAAGCCCGAGTCAGCATTGCAGCTTGCGTTTAAAAAAAAAAGTGACATTTGAAGTCGATATACATTTTTCAGACCCCAGTCTGTTCATAGTATTTTCTTTTCATTTCAGAAAAAAAGAGCAAAAAGAAAAAAAAATAGACAGAGAGGTAAAGAACGAGATCGCAGAGACAAGCAGCCAAAATGGGTTTTCTCAGGAGGGTTTTCTGATGTCTCCCTTGGGGATAGGGTGAGAAGTTTAGTCATCCGTGAGGGACTCAGAGTAGAGCCTCTGCTCCTTTATGTAGAAAGGAGGCAGTTGAGGTGGTTCAGACATCTAGTGAGGGCGCCATATGGTCTCCACCCTAGCGAGGTGTTCCAGACTCGTCCAGCTGGGAGGAGACCACGGGGTAGACCGCGGACCTCTCCACACCGGCCTGGGAACACCTCTGACCTCCGTAACCCAACATCAGATAAGCGGTTGACGATGGATGGATTGATGGATGGATTGAAAAGAGTTTGTGTATAGGATGTATTTGAATCCAATAAATGGGGAGAAATTGTGAAGTGTTGGGCTTTTAATCAAAGAACTACTGAGGTGTGCTTAAGTCAGGCACAAGGGCCAGATGATGATCCCATGAGATCAAATAATACACCATGGGCTGAGGATGCTATGAGGACCAAGATGTTGGCGTGGCTTCACTGTGAGCACACGCTGTATTTCCTGATGTAAACATATCATCATTTTCAGCATCTAAAGAGCCTCTTGAGCCTTTCAATTAAATCTCAATTAAAGGAAATATATCTCTGTCAACAGAGCTCAAGCCATCCCTTTTCATTAGTTCATTTATATTAGCTCTGTGATTTATTTAGCTACGGTTACCTAACTAAACCATATACTGTGTGCATTTACACGCTGAATGTGCGGCTTTTCTGTGTATATTTGTATATGTCTGTATAAACGAAACACTAGCTGCAATGTGTGTTTAATCAATACATTTTTGTATACAAATGTTAAAAAAAGCATCCACACAGCATTACGATGCACATCGAGAAATGACAAGCCAGGTGTCACAGATTCGATTCCACCACAGGGCGTCACGAAGGGCATTCAGCCTCAATCCCTTCAAGCTCTATCTATCTATATCCTTGTCCACCCTCACTACATGGGGAGGAATTGTAAGATCTAAAAATGAACTTATTTGATCAACCTAACCATGGTACAGTCTTTTGAATGTGCAATACTTGCTTGACACTATTTGCATATTTCTGTATATTGGCTGGTATGGTGGTTGAATTTCAGCTCCGTGGCATGCTAGGGAGTTGAGCTTGAGAGTCTGAGGAGTTCTCCTAGTCCCATCTTGCAGCCTTCACACTGTGTTCGATGCTACACTCCTAAAACAGGAGGATGCCTGGGGATACTAAATGCATGCCATACTGTCTCCTGTGTTGTCCTCCAAGTGAGTGATACTTATTTTTGCTTCGTTAAAGGTGACCCTCAGGGAACCGACCGAGGCTTCCTAATTTTGTAGCTTAATGTGAGGAACCCCTGGTGCGCTACAGGGGTGGTTATCAAGACTGACACCTACAGCTTTCATCCACTGTTGGTTGGTGGTTTCAGCTTTTTCTTGCCAGCTCTGCCATTGAAGATCTTTTTGGGGTCTTGCTTCATCATGAACCCTTCTATCAACCTTAATACTATGTGCAACCCGAACCAGGAAATAAACCCCAAATAGAATTTGCTTCTGGGATCACTCAAGATTCCCCAACACTGAAAGATGGTGATCCTGGGAGAAGAACCATTAACATACACCCACACATATATTAACATACACCCACAAGCACACAATCTTTCCAATGCATTTCCAACTTTTTCTCATTTCAAGCCCATTGTGTTGCATCTCTACATGTCTTATCCATGTGTTTTATGAAGAAAGTCTGTTTGATTGATTGATTCTCCCCCCATTTTGCCCCGTGCCAGTGGGGAAATGAATAGAATCTGAATTTAAATACAAGTTAAAGTGAATTAATAAATCTTTGTGCATTCGCTTCTCCATATAAGGGTCATGCATTCCAGCACATCTCACATTCACTTGTGAGTGTGAAGAGGGCACGTGTTTTTCTTGATGCCGTGTATCTTTTTTTGTCTTTGATTTTCTTGTATTGACGGTTTAACTGCCATGAGTCGGGTTGCTTGGTCTCCTCATGGTATAAATACCTTCAGTGCTCTCTGCTCATCTCATGCTTATCTTGATGCTGCCTCTGCAGTGACCCAATTTCCCCATGGCAATCACTAAGTTTCATCTGACCCGATCATCTGATCTAAATGTGGGTCTCTGCATGTAATTGTGAATTTCTATGTTGGGCTGTGTGTTTGTGTTTTTGACTTGCATCTGAGGCGTAGGTGTGTACCCACAGCAACATCTTTGTTGCAGTTCTTGCTGGCGGGGAGGCGATGGTGGCCTGTGATGTTTGGATGTTACTGTGATGCAGGAACTTGCAGTACCTCACTCTACGGACAGGGGATGCAGTTGCTCCGTAGCACTTGTGGTGCCACCATGACTTCTCACCCTTTTTTAATCAAGCCTAAAATAATCCAAAAGAGCCTCCCTCTGATATCTATATGTTATATTATTGTTACATAATCACCTGAGAGATGGATCTGATGCCCATCTATGCTGCAGCACTTTAGGTGCTTTTTACAATGAGGGTCGTTGCTATAGTGATTTTACCCATCTGCTGCTGGATACATCCCGTTGTTCTGATGCATGCTCAATAATCCAGGTATGAAAATCACAAAAAGAGGTGAATCAGTTCAACTGGATCAGAAGTTTATTCAGAATAAACTTCTTATCCAGTTGAACCGATTCACCTCTTTTTGTGACACATGCTGTGGTTTTGCGAAGAGGCACCAGGTGCGTAAGGATGCTGAGCACAGATTGAGCACGGTGACCGCAGACAGCAGTTTACCTTTTTCACTATAAAAAACATGTGATTTGGGTCAAGGGTCATCGGTTGGAGGATGTAAGGAGCGAGCATAGTGCTGTATGACAAGGGGATGAAACCCAAGCAGGGACTGATCATCAAGAGGCAACACTAAAAAGGTATTTTGTTTCCCGCCAGCATCCATTCTTTCTGTAGCCCCCTCCTCTCATTCCCCTCATTCTACGCTGATTGGTGTATTATTGCCCAAGGATTAAACATCCTTTGATGGATTATTCATTACTCAGCAGAGGATTTTTTTAAAAAGTTCATCCCAGAGCAGAGAAATGATCTCCCTCAGGGTGCTCGTGTTCCCAGAGGTCTCCCATTATGGTATGAGCCCAATAATGTGCAATCTGAAGGCGTAGGGGTGGGGGTGGGGTTTGCTGCAGCATGCTGTGAACAACTCCAAACTCTCAGCGCTCACACGTTGCTGTTCATCTACAGAGCATGACCGGTGTGCTAGCCTCAGCACAGACGTGCAACTCAACGACTCCACGATGCCTATATATTGTGCACCGTGGTGTGAAACAAGTTTTCGCACCTTCAGAAGTGATACCCTGCTCTTAAGTGTTCCTTAAGTTTGTAAGAAATGGAAGGAGTGAGAGAGAGAGAGACAGAGAGGGGGGGGTAGACAGAGAGAGGGGGGGGGGAGGGAGGGAAGGGGGGGGGGGGGGGAGGGAGAGAGAGAGAGAGAGAGAGAGGGAGAGAAGGAGAGAGAGGAGAGAGGAGAGGGAGAGAGAGAG